>RXPK01000043.1:1927696-2007056 GCA_004143645.1 Protaetia brevitarsis
AAATTAAATATTCATGTTAAAGTTGTTTGTGAATAATGCTGTATGTGTACTGTAGTTTTTGTATTTGAAATGTTTTTGTTAGGGATATTAAAGTTTTGCACGGCATTTTGACGTACTTATCAAAAATGTAGATGAACTTTATTTTTAATTAATACATACATTTTCAAGATTTAATCTATAATAATTTAAATTCATTTTTATTATTATTCAAATTACTAAGGTCAATTTAAAATTACTAAAAATTTATTAAGCAAACTTATATTAATAGTATTATTACTGCTTATTTATTGTTACAGGTACTATTTTGATATCCACGTGCATCAGCATACAGGGAATACTCCATACAAATGTGAATTGTGTGATAAACGATTCGTTAAACGATCTATGTTAAAATAAACATAAGCAGCTACATTCGGACACTAACCATATCAGTGTAGTGTGTGTGGAAAGAGATTCAAATTACTTAAGCAAACGTGCACAATCACATGGTAATACATTCTGAACAAAAACCGTACAAATGTAACATTTGCAATAAGGGATTTAAAGTGCCCGGAGGTCTGAAGATTCACATACGGAGACACACGGGTGAGAGGCCTTATATCTGGAGATTATGTGGAAAATCCTTTATTTCCCAGGGCGATCTAGCTTTACACATCGGCACCCATAATACAAACTAAAAATTTTACTTGCCCAAGTGTGGTAAATCTTTCGCGAACAAGAATGTCTCTGAGAGTTCATCTGAAGCGACATTCCAATAATAAACCGTACGCTTGCGATAGATGTAATAAGGTTTTTTCTACCAAATGCGATATTACAGCATTCACAATCTTGATACATACCGGTGAAAAGCCGTACTCTTGTAGTGTTTGTGGTAAGAGTTTCAGGCAATCCGCTTGCATTCCAACGTCATATGCGAATACATACGGGTGAAACGCCGTATCCATGTGAAAAATGTCCATCAAAGTTTAAATACAAGCATCATTTATTGAATCATATGAAAACACATACGTAGGTAATCATTTGACAATACTGTAATCATTTTTTTATGGAGCAATTACGTGAGCAATTTTTGTATATAGATTGTAGAAGATGTGTGTGTGTATATATAGAAATAGCGAAAAATAAATATTTGGTTATCAAGTTCTTTCGACTTATTTTTTTTTTCCTGTCCTTGTATGTCTTATTGTTTTAAAATAATGTGAGGTAAATTGGTGTAACTCCAACGAACAAAGTTATTGTCTTGAACATAAATACGGCAGTGAATTTAAATTAGAAGTGATTTTTGGAAATAAATTCATCAAAAAATAATTCGAGTAAATATTTTATTCAAGAGCAATAGTTTCCTGGGAACTACACATAGTCTAAAGCTAAGTTTCCACTGAAGCAACAGTTCGTTGCGTTGTGTTTTCTCTTTTTGCCAAGGAAAGAAGAAACTTTTCAAAATATGTAGGACTTAGCGTTTTAGTAACAAAATTGTCAATAGCTGCAGCATGTTTAAGTAATAAAAATGATATCGGATGTATAATTAAAATGTCCGCCATCAGGACTAGATTCTCTGTCGATAGAAATGTTCTAAAATATTTTCATTTCCTTTTGTGGATTGTTTTTTTTTTCTGTCAGACTGACCCAGCCATCATTTTTTGCATTTCTATATTCATATTTTGAGTTCTTGGAATACCACAAACACTGGCATAATATGTAATTATCAATTAGTTCAATAACTAATTCATTGCTTCACAACAACGTCAATATGTCAATTTCGAAGGTTTTGTAGACAATTACAATAAAATTCTAGGTGTGTGCAAGCTTCTGCTCACTTCTTTCTGCCAATAAAGGAATTTTATCGTATTATTAATTATATATTAATTTTCCCTTTAATCTTAATCTTTAGGTAAAAAATTCTAGAAACTGAAAAAGTCGTATTAGATTTAGATTATTTGGCAGAAACGTCGGGAAAGAATGTGCAAATAATGTTTCAATTTTATCAATATTACTCATATTTTCAAAAAAAAACTTAAGGTTTGAATATACAGGATATGTACAAATTGGCGGAAGAATTGTATACAGGGTGTATCAAATAAAAAAGTAAATTTTGCTTGGGTGTTAACTACACGACATATAAAGCGCATACCCACCGAAACCGGATTTCATTATTAAAAAATAAAAAAAAAAGTAAAATTTAGAGCCAAAAATTCTTTAGTTCGCGCCTGAAGCAAGGAAACGTCATGTTAAGCACCCACTAAACGTGGTATTATGTATAAATACATTACACTCATTTAGTATTATTCTTAATGGTATGCCGTAAGTTCATTTAACGTCATTTTGAATAAATAAATGCCAATCGGCCAGTGTGTAAAAATAACAAAACTGAGGCATTTTAAATTTCTTCTTTTTATAAAATAAACATTCCTTTTGTTAAGAGCATTCTACGTAAGTCTACAAAGTATTATTTTTAATATCCTAATAAGACATTCGAGTTTCACCGGATATGCGACTTCAGTTGTTACAAAAAACGTAAATATTTTTCTTTTGCTTTGTCGAATCGAGAGTTAGTTGTTCATAAACGGTACCACATGAATCTGAGTTATTTCTTTTGGATTTATTTAATCAAATAACGCAAAATGAATTGAATCGAATTACACAGAAATAAATGTAGATTCTTTTCGATTTTCTTTATATGAAATCATGATGGTCCTGAAAAGGATCGTTTTTTCGAGACGGGAAGAATTTAAATAAAATGTTCGAAGTTGCTTGCACTCCAAGCGGCGATCCACACAAAACTAACAGCGGTTAATGCTGAATATAGTGTTATGTGGGGTATACTCGGGACAGCATTTAGGTTGGGCACAGGTGCGGCTCTAGCCCACGGCATTTACAAAATATTTGTTTTCTCGTTAATGCTTACAGATAGACCCCTGTGCATTAAGACTTTTGATCGTATATGATTACAGCTGATACATATTATTATATTTACCTCTATATCTGATACGCCCTGTATAAAGATGCTCTTTGTATGTATATACTAACCGAAAATCTTAATGAAAAGAAGTACTGGTTGTACTTGTTGGGTTCACAGGAAGGTCAGGTTAAGTAAGTAGATCTAGCAGCCAAAGTTTAAACAAGATACTCAAATGTTCAATTTCTTTCGCAATCATTTATTACTTTACCAGAGAATTAGCTACAAATAATACAATTAACTAGTTAGAAATTGTAAGAAAAACAAGTAAAAAACTTACAACTTGAGTGGAGATTGGCAGGGATAATATAAAACAATGTAGCGTGAACAATACAACAAAGGCGCCAAATCCAGAAGAGGTTCTGAGGAGCCGTTGGCAACACAAAAGCTACCAGAATTACGGTAGGTCAATAATATAAAGTATGTAAATTAAATTTAGAAAAGATGAATAAACTAATACCATTTTTATTTAAGTATGTTAATGCAACACATTTCCAAAACAAAAGTCTCTTATAATAAGAATGTTCAGTGGTTAACGCTGACACACCATCAAAGTTGAAAAGGTGTCCTGTGTTACTATAATGGTCAACCAAGGCTGACTTCTTACTACACGCGTTAAAATCATTTGTGTTGTCTAACTCTATTTTTATGATATTGTGATGTTTGTCCAATGTATATTGACTCACATTGAGAACAGGGGATAGATGTTGCCTATTCTATCCTATATTTCACCTCTGAAAATCTTAATATTCTAATACTCAGTAAACATTTTTGTGTTTCAGAAAAGTTTCTGAAACAAACTTTTGGCGTATCTGCAACATCCGTGAAACTGCTAATGTCCGCCCCATTTTATATTTCGTTTGTAACATACGGAATGAAACGTTTCTGTTGGGATGTTTCTGATACAAGACATTGGGGATGATAGATTAGATTAGATTAGGATTGGGGTGGCCTGTAGACCTGTTTCACCGCGACGCTTTCTAATTTTGGTCTCTTAATTAGACTTATCATCTTTGAGAGCGGCTTCTTTATGTAGCTACTAACTGTGGGGTTCTCATTCCCCAACACTAGAAACCTTGTCATCGCCAGGCCTTCACATTGGCACAGCACATGAACTGGTGCTTCTTCCTCCTTTTGGCAGTATCTGCAGGTTGCATTATCTGCCAGGCCTATGTTGTACATACGCCTATTCAGTCTACAGTGACCAGTCAGCAGACCTACAATCATTTTGACAGTCTTCCTGTCTTTATTCAGTAGATCTCTCGTGAATTCAGGCCTCTGCTCTTTTAGGAACTCTTTTGCCTGTCTTTGTCCCGGTAATTTTTGCCACCACTCTCTGGACTGATTATGTATCCATTCATTTATGGATTTTTTAATTTTCAATTTGGTAGTGCCGAAAAACGGGTCGGCTCTAACGAATGGCCTTGACGAACCTCGCCTGGCCAGCTCGTCCACCGCCTCATTTCCTCTCACGCCTGAGTGGCTAGGGACCCAGGCCAGGGTTAGTTTCGTTTGGGTGCCCACCTCATTTAGGGCGCTTATACAGCCCCAATTCAGCTTAGAGTCTACGCTTGTGGAGCTAATCGCTTTAAGTGTGCACTGACTCTCAGAGAAGATAGCGACGCTTTTACCTGGCTCGGTACATCTTTTGGACAGAGTGATGGATTGCAGCAACCTCAGCTTGGAACACAGTCGTGTCTTTGCTGAAGCTTACCGAAAGAGCCTTTTTAGGCTTCTTGGCGTATATTCCCGCTCCAATGCCGTAGTCCGTTTTAGAGCCGCCAGTATATCAGTTTGAGTCTGCTCTTACTGGAATACCCAGTCCTTCTTTTCTGGCATTATAACCTGATATTTTCTATCTAGGTTAAATTTTAAACCATGGCATACACTGGCATTCCTTAAAGGGGTGCCTCCTTGAGTTCGTCTAACAGTTTTTTTATAGCCAGCGCCGTGCGATTTACTTATCAGTACTTGACTATACAAAAGTCTGTGTACTGTAGACTTTGCAGCTCTTTGTATATAAATATGTATTGGCGCGTTTAGAGCAGTGGTAGGGGCCGATCTCATCGCCCCAGTGGCACAGAGGCAGCGTTTTGGCCACCCCCACCTGTCGTTCCTTTGGCTACCATACTAATGCTCCATACCTTATCATGGGTCTAATTACTCTTATGTATAACCAAAGAGTCATCTTGGGGCTAACTCCCCAATTCTTTCCACACAGCCGCCTGCACCTACCTAGGGCGATGGTGGCTTTGCTGTGCAATTTCTGGATATGTGAGTTCCATGTATGCCTTTGATTAAACCATACCCCCAGGTATTTCGCCTCTTTGACATATGGAATCCTTTCGCCTCGTATCACTAGTAGCTGTAAGCCTTCTAGCGTTCTTTTTCTTGTGAACGTGAAAACCTGTGTTTTTTGAACATTGACTGATAGTCCCTCTTGTTTACACCATTTGTCAACCGTATTTAAAGCGATTTGCATGCGCAGCACCAGAACGTTTGGAAACAGCCTTCTGACGACTATTGCAAGGTCGTCAGCATATCCCAGGCAATGGAATCCCTTCCTGGTCAGCTTCCGGATTAGGTCATCTAGGGTAGCCCACAGCAAGGGAGAAAGAATTCCACCCTGCGGACACCTCCCTCCCGCCTCCGCCTCAATGGTGCCTCACCAATTGTGGATGATGGGGATGATATAAGAATGTTTATTTATTGCAACTAACTAACACGTTGACTTTGAATAAATTTTAATTGACACGAATATGTGACTCCACTGTATTCAAAATGAAATGTTACATTTTAAGGGTCAACTAAAATGAATCCAAGATTAACGTGTCGATGTAAGCGAGCCTCAAAAAATAAAACACATTTACATCTGAAAAAGGATTTCTATTGGCAATTTTAGTTTTCGATGTAAACACAATATTCAATATATAAATACTTTTTTTTTAGTTAAGTTGGACCCTTGGTACCGTAAATTGGTTTGCTATAGTCAGCTGGCTATAACCAATTCAAATTATTTATGGCACATGGAAGTAAAAAAAAAAAATCGTACACTGTAACAATATTTTTTTTTTAATTATTAGATGCACAGAAATAATTTCACAGAACATATGTACCTTTCAATATGTCTATACTTTCCGATTTCATATCATTTGCAATGTGCTATAACAGAATAGGAACTCAGTAAATAGTTTACAAGCCAGATTTCGTAAATTCGTTTTGTCAAACAATTTTTAGCAAAACAAAAGTGGGTTATAAAGCATTAAAACGTACTTACCACAAGTTAATAATAGTTATTCATATTCGGAAGAATTTGTAACCGCACTAACCACAATACAGATAATCGACGATAACCTCTCATACATATTTTGGAATGATATGTTCTACGCTATGGCATTTTTATGGACAAAAACTTATCTATCAAAATATTGAGGTCTTGTGCAGCACCTGGACGATTCGGAAGGAAAACTGGTCGAATAACTTTATGGTTTATTGTGCCCAATCAAAGGTTTGGTGACCATACTTACGAAATTGGTGCGGATTTTGCTCTGCCAAAATAATGAAAGTTATGAGCGTTAAAAACTCCATCCGTATTAGTTATGCATTTCTCGCCCCAAGGAATTTGTCTCAGAAAGCCGCCATCATCATGAATTCTATTTAAAATCGTGTTGCAGAAATTTAGTCGGATAAAGTTACCGTTTTCATAAAGTGGTTGAACTTTAACAACATGATATGGGTGCAGAATGTTTTCTTTAAAACTGAATGAACGGTTTTGTGGCTTAGGATATTTATTGCAACAGCTAAACAGATGTTAAAAACGAGATTATGACGAGAAAGGGTATCATTTACGGAAAACCTATCTTTCGAATACTAGGCTACTTCACCCTGCAACTTCTTTTAGCTAGAAGAGTTAGATAAAAAAAAAGCATATTCACTAACTGAATATTGAAACTTTCGAGACAATATCTAAACATCCTGTATATATAAATCATTGACTAACCAAGTAATATTAATACCAATGATAAAAGTTAGGACGGCGCATCACAAAATTAGATTTTAGGATTTATAATTAGCGCTAAAATGTTATTCATATTGAAGTAATTTAATTGGTAAGCTAGGGTTGTGTAAAAATCAAAAGTAAAAAATTATGTTACCTGTTCCGCACATGTGCTCTTGAAGCAAATTGTTCCGTTCGGATGCTTTAGATGTAAGCTTAATAGTCGTTGGGAAGCCGCGTGTTCTACCTATTCTATTTTCCACTTAGCTAGTACGTATGTATGTAAATTTCACACTTCTTTGCGCGATTTAAAGCACTTGCTTCGCCCGTGCTCTGAACATCACGTTCGGGCACAAAAGCTTACTTCACGCATTATTTCATAAATAATTATTACATAAAGATGTGTAATAAGTTTAGTAGTATGTAAAAATGTTACAAGTTGATTTATAAAGGAGATCCAATTAGATTTGAAAGTTCGAGGCAGAAATATGTCTATTTTAGAGCTTCACCACAGAACTTAAATGTTAGCTCATAGTCTTCAAATTCAGTTGACAATGTAATGCTTATGAGACAACTGCTTTTTTTTTCTATATATTTTATGTTCGTTCAATTTATTATTACTTGGCAAAACGGGTTATACAGTGACCGGCATAAATATTGCAACATATGGGAAATTTTTTTATTAAGTGGTTTAGAGAGACAATGTTTGTAAAATTTTATTTATTGCTACTAGATACAGTCCCTTGCAACAACAATTGTCACACTGAAATCGTACTTTTCAGTTTTCGCTATGTTAATATGCAAAAATTGACCAAAACTGTTTGAGTATCAAACAAAGTTGGAAAATATGTACTGCGGTGAGCTTGCCAAAGCAAAAAAAAACGGAAATATAATTCAATAAACCATATTTGGAAAAACTGTGATTTTTATTTTTTTTAAATATGTTTACAAAATTGCATGTGGCCTTCAGAATTGAATTTTAAGCAACTTTTTCAAATAAGTTTTTTGGATATCATTTCAATTAACCTCACTTTTTGCAGATCGGCGGCATATTTTTAAATTTATCGCCATACTAGTGGTCACGTGACAATGTGTCAACATAAATTTTGGGGCCTCTAGACATGCACAACCTTTCTCCCAAAAAATTAGTATATTTTAATAATAAAAAAAAATTCCCATATGTTGCAAATACTTCATGCCGGTCACTGTATATTGTCACGTTTTTGTACTTGCAATTTTTGGTATTTCTCCGAACAAATTAGCTATTTCGGCAGGCAACTTTACTTACTTCTAATAGGTACTTCCGTATGTGGCAAAGATGACAGCTTCAGTTTGCCTTAGTTCCATGTTTGAGCACTCTACGATAAGTAACGGGATATGTATTATAAACGTATAAACTATTTCCTAAATAATTGTTTCTGTAAGTTATGTAAATAGATCGATGAAATTTTTAGAAAATGATGTTTATTCCTATCAAAAAATGCTCAGACTGTTTTACCGAACTGTGTCATTAGAATATTTCAAACGTTTGAAGAGTGTCATTTTAAACATGAGTTTACTGCCATCTGTTTTTCTCCCAATTATTCAGTAACATATCCTCCTATGACTTCTTCTTTATAATTAGCACCGTTAAATAGAGGTTAATACATAGCTGAAAATATCGCTAAATAATTTCATACTTCAAGTAACTCAAGAAATGAAAATCTTTTCATATCCCACCAATTTTTGCCCGCCGTTAATGATAACTATCTCTTAAAATCTCAAATTTTGCGCTGATTGTACACAGGATAATTACAGTTATTATTCTATATATTAATATTGACTTGGTTACCCAGTTCAACGAACATGACATTGGTGGAGGTGCTGGAGGACTCAACAAAAAGGCAAAGATCTACATAATCTCTTATTAATTCTATCAAAGACTCCTAGAGTGGGTACCTGATGAAGCCTCTTATTGAAAAGTCCCCTGAGGGCCTCTGTCTTCTAATTTATTACATACTACACAGGGTCCCACCGAACTGAGTCAATAGATTTTTTTGAACTTCTAGCAAGAATTTGATTTTGAAACTTGCAGTGTAATCATGGGCTACTGTGATCTATTTAAGGAAAAGATTTTCAACTTCTAAGCACTTTTGGTATACAGGATGTTGATATCAACTTTCTTATTCCAAATATCACTTGTTTGTTATCGCGTCTCAGGACTTACTAATATCTAATAATTAATGTATGTCCTTTATAACTAAAATACATTTACTGTTAGTAAGAAACCAGCAAATGTTATTAGCATGTAAATGTTGCCTAATCTCCACGTCCAATACTTTTTCAAGTACTTTGGAAAGTACAGGCAATACGTTTATTGGCCGAAGATCCCCAAGAGATTGCAAATTCATAGTGTTAGGTAATGGAACCACATGAGCGTATTTCCACAATGTGGGAAAAAACTGAATGAATAATACAGTAATTAACTATATGTGTAAGTATTGGTAGCAAATGCGGCAAACACAAACGTATAATGTATGCGCTCAATTGGTCATTCCCAATGGACTTGGTTTTAATCGAAAGCAATAATTTTTCTACCATTAATTTGTGAGTCGTCCTCACTCAATGTGCTGATTTGTATTATAGAAAAATAATAATAGCTAAAAAGTAAATAGCTAAAAAAAATAGTCAAGTTCAAAATGTATATATCTTTAATTTTACACAAATCTGAAAAAAAACTTACCGGTTATCGTGACTAATCGAAACAGTCCAGCCGATAATTTTCCAGATCATAAGTAAAGCATTAAAACATTAACATCGTCGACCCACATACATCAAATATCGCCGTTGAGGGATTCCATACCCTGAAAATCACTACTTACTACTTTTCTTAGATTGAATCACTCCATAAACTTGCAAAGTTTCCTGTGAGTTCGAATTTTCCAGTTTCCGTACGTTCTCTTGTTAGTGGGGCGAAACTTTCAATTTTTCTTAGCGCAAATGATACGCCATCAATCGTAGCTGAAGTGAGCTGCACATCTCGCCCGCCATCTTTCGCTGGCGCCTTTTCACAACAACGCAGGCTCTACCCGTTGACACGTCGATCTAAGCGATAACGTTTATCGCCGTCTATCGGAGCGTACATGCTTAACACGCCGGAATATCTGTGTCCATAACAGCTTTCTGGAACGCGTCCAAAATGCATTGAACGTGTGGTTGAGGCGTATTGATATCTTGCTAATATTCATTCGTCGCATATGCTTCGTTATATGTGCACGTGAATGTTATAAGAGGCAGCAGAATTTACTCAACCTTCAGTGCCAAGTTATATCACGGTATAAAGAGGTAGGGCATAACTGTCGGCATCCTTGATGTTTTGTAGACACCCTTTCGTGACCTCCAAATGAATAGTCGGGAATATAGTTTAAAATAAGAATTTTAAGAAAATACGATTTTAAACTGAAGTACTATTTTGATTATATCAAGTTACAAGATTCTATCTGCAGTATAGATGGTGCTGAGCTAGTTGTCATTAAGAGTAATAGTAGTCGTAAGTTTAACAGTTGGTACTGTAGGTGTAGCAGCCATTAGCGTTAGTGTAATAGTGTGATAACAGGCGCTTTGTATTAATAGTAAATTAAAATAAGACTTTAAACTGAATAGTAGTATTATTGAAAGCCACGATACTACAAATTGGCGACGAGGATTAAAAGAAGAAAGTAGTCAAATTCAAGTTGGGAAAGACACCATGGACGTTTGAAAAAAAGTATAATGAAGGCGGTAAACACAGTAAGGTTAAAGTGGGAAAATGAGCAAAGTAGGGAGCATCGGGGAACTCAAGGTAGGAGAAGATACAGAAATTTATTGCGAGCAATTGGAGCAATACATGGTGGCAAATGATTAGATTAGGATTGGGGTGGCCTATGGCTCTGTTTCATCGCGACCTTTTCAGATCTATTGTGATCCCCTTTTTCCTAGAGGACGCTCTCTAATTTTGCCCTCTTAATTAGGCCTATCTTACCAGTAGCTGCAGGTTGTCATCTCCCAGGCCTATGTTGTACACATGCCTATTCAGTCTACAGCGACCAGTCAGCAGACCTACAATCATTTTGACAGTCTTCCTTTCTTTATTCAGCAGATCTCTCGTGAATTCAGGCCTCTGCTCCTTTAGGAACTCTTTTGCCCGTCTTTGTCCCCGTGATTTTTGCCACCACTCCCTGGACTGATTATGCATCCACTCATTGATGGATTCTTTAATTTGCGATTTGGGAGTGCCGAAAGAGGGGCCGGCTCCAATGAATGGCCTTGACGAACCTCGCCTGGCCAACTCGTCCGCCGCCTCATTTCCTCTCACGCCCGAGTGGCTAGGGACCCAGGCCAGGGTTAGTTTCCTTTGGGTGCCCACCTCATTTAGGGCGCTTACATAGTCCCAAATCGACTTAGAGTCCACGCTTATGGAGCTGATCGCTTTAAATGTGGATTGACTGTCAGAGAAGATTTTACCTGGCTCGGGGACATCTTTCTATCTTTCGGACACAGTGATGGATTGCAGCAACCTCAGCTTGGAACACAGTCGCGGCTTTGCGGAAGCTCACCGAAAGAGCCTTTTTAGGCTTCCAAAATAAAATAAAATATCTTAAATCTTACACTCTACCTGTCAATATGGGGTACGCAGGGATCAGTTCTGGGACCTGTTCTTTTTAGTCTATATATTAATGATGCAGTACTTTTTCTACCTGAAACGTATTTAACCATTTATGCCGATGACGTAGCTCTCTTGACAACTAACGACGATACTGAATACATTGCTAATGCCTTATTGTGTACTCTGTGGGATTGGTTTGCTAGTAACAAGCTGTCATTAAGTTTAGAAAAGACTAAATACATGGTCTTTAATACGAGTTCATAGATAATGTACAATTACAGAAAGCTCAATCCACTAAGTTCTTAGGCGTTACTTTTGGAGACAATTCTGTGTGGAGCGAACATTGTCAAGGCTTAGCTAGTAAATTACATAGTAAATGCTACGTATTTCGTTGTTTGCGTGTGCGAATAACCGTGGAGTGTCTAGTCGCGTTATATTATGCAGAAATACATTCTCGCCTAGGATACGGAATTTTGTTATGGGGGTCCTCAGCGGCTGCCAGAAAGGTGTTCTTGGGTCAAAAAGCAATACTTAGATCTTTAACGGGTGCTCATTTCAGTGAATCATATAGACCACCTTTTCAGAAATTTAAAATACTGTGGTTAGCGTGTATCTATATAATGGAGGCCGCAGTTTATATATTTACTGACAGAGACGGTTTTAGATTAAATTCAGAATATTACCATCATTTTACAAGAAATAGAGAACAACTACATACAGCAGGATGTACACTTTCTGTTACGAGCTTAGGTTTAAAGAATATGGGTATTAAAATCTATAATACCCGCTGAAATTAAAGAACAAAGCTCACTTCGTAACTTTCGTAACAAGATTAGGTGGTTTCTTTTGTGTCAGAACTTTTACGATTTATCAGAATTTTTTGCACTGGGCACTTCATGATTGTTTTTTACAACTTTGAGTTTTCACCCGTGTCTTGTTTTCTTAGTAATTCTATTTAATTTGTATTAAGACTTACAATTTTGGTTAACTTAGTTTATAAATTGCATTTAGTTTTATTTTATTTTAAATTGATTATTTTTATGTTTCTTTCTTAATTTACCTGATCTTTGTGACTGGTTATATACACTCTGTGTCCGCTAACCAAATAAATTATTCTATTCTATTCTATATTTTAGTACTTCAGACTATATCACAGTTAGAAAGCTTACTTTACTCACTTTTACTGCGTAGCGCATTAATAACGAATAACTATTTAATTGTACTTATTAAAAAATATAGTTGTCATTAATATAAAATAGGCACTCTAAATATATTGTTCATTTGGGTCACTTTTCTTAGTACATGAATTTGCCTGGTTAGGTATATTCCCTCACTGTTCCTTGTGTTTTTCTTTGAGCCAACTCTTTAGCTGCTCTCCTACTGTATTTTTGAACACTCCTACAATAGATTCTGAGCCTATTAATGAAGCCGATGATCCCTTTTTTCTAACTCACCGGCTTTCCCGTTTTCTTCGAAGTTGCTGTGATCTGTCAGAATATTAATGTTATGTATTTAACAATAATACACGTGGGTTATTTACTTTAACTGTTTATTTATATCGTGTGAACACTACATTACTTTATTAGAACACATCCTTACACTTCTAGTTGTCTACTCTATGTCCCTCATATCTGGTCTGCCTAGTATAACTTACATAGTCATTTGCTATACATAACATCCCTCCCCGTTTAGTTAACTATTATAAATTCAATCGCTCTGGGGGTTTAATCCTTCTGCCACTCTTACGCACTTGAGGAACCTCGGAATCAGGTATGGGAGCTAAGGATTTGGGACTTGGGGCGTAATTTCCTGATTTGCGGTATTAGGCATTTCCGTAGACGTTTCGGATTGGTTCTTTTCCTTAATCGTTTCTTCATGGGTCTTTTCATTATTTGGTTTCATCTCCGTTGTTACTGTTGGCATTGATATGACTGGAGTAACTGCTGTAACTGACTTATTCGCCTTTATGTTCTCCGCATGGACGTATCTTATTTCTCCCTCAGTGTATACTAAATAGGTATACGGGCTTACCATCTTGGCGATCTTCCCTTTAATCCATTTATTTACTCCATTTCTTTTATTGAAAACCCATATGATTTGTCCCTCTATATACCTATTCCTGCTTCTTTTCTGATCATAGTCTTTCCTCTCTTCATTTTCTATCTCTCTCCGTTCTCTTTTACAGTTCCCAGTGGGTCTTGCTATGTCTAGTTTGGTTTTTGGGATACGTCGGAACATTAATTCCGCCGGGCTGATTCCAGTAACAGAATTAGGGGTTATTCGGTATTTTAATAGGAAGTTCTGGATATAGTGATTTAGGACTATTTTCCCGTTCTTATCATCTCTCATTTGTTTGAGGATTCCTTTTTTAAAGGTATGGACTTGTTTTTCTACGGTTCCGTTGGATCGTGGGTGTAACGGCGGAGTTAAAGTACATTTAATTATGCGCAGAATTTTCGATATATTTCGCCATTGAAGGGTGGGCCATTATCGGATACAATTTTGTCAGGTAGTCCGAATATTGCAAAATTAGTTCTCAATTTATCTATTGTTTCCTGCGAGTTAGTACTTCTTGTTTCGTAAACATCCATCCATCGGCTATAACTATCTATTATGATTCAAAAATATTTTTGAAAAATTTGGAGAAAATCAATATGTAACCGGCTCCAGACTTTATGTGATTTTGTCCACATAGTGAATGTAATCTCTTTAGCTTTTGGTTGGTAAATATTACATATCTCGCAACTATTGACAAAGTCCTCGATGTCCGCGTCTATTCCTGGCCACCAATAATAACTCCTTGTTAACATCTTCATTCTTACGATTCCTATATGGCCTTCATGTAGCATTTGAAGAACAACTGTGCGTAGTTGATATGGTATAACTACTCGATTAGTCCAAAGGAGACAACCACCTTCTGTGGATAACTCATTTCTCCGCGTATAATAGTTCTTAAGATTCACATCTTTATCAGTTCCAGTTGGCCATCCCCTTCTTGTATAGTCAAGAATTTTACATAAAGTTTGATCTTTTAATGTGTTGCTAGCAACTATATCGGCCGTTAGAGGTGATGTATCCATCTCGATGACAGCATGGACCTCCGTTGACTCTGGTAACGGCAATCTCGATAATGCGTCTGCATTACCTAAATATTTACCCGGTCTGTATTTTATAGTATAGCGGTATGTTGACAATATTATTGCCCACCGTTGCACTCTTGATGCTGCTTGAACAGGGATCTTTTTTTTCTCACCTAGAATGTATTCAAGAGGTTTATGGTCCGTATAAATTGTAAAAGATCTACCATATATAAATTTGTGAAAAAACGCTTCAGTGCGAAGATGATGGCCAAGGCTTCCCGTTCAATCTGGGCATAATTTTTCTCAGCATTCGTAAACGTAGAAGATGCAAACATGATCGGGCGTTCATCCCCATTGATTATGTGACTCAATACCGCGCCACAAGCATACGGAGACGCATCCGTGGAAATCACAATCTCTTCATCAGGATTATAGTGTACTAGCAATGAACTTTGTACTAATGCTCTTTTGCTCTTTTCAAAAGCTTCCTTGCATTCATTAGTCCACTCAAATTGTACATCTTTCCTTTCTAAGTTATATAACGGTTTCAATAAATCAGAAGACATGGGTATAAATTTATTATAGTAATTTAATAATCCTAAATATGACCGTAGTTGCGTTAAATTGGTCGGTGTTGGTGCATCTTGTATTGCTTTAATCTTAGTACTTGATGGCTTAATTCCTTCTCTTGATAGTCGGAATCCCAAAAATTCTACTTCTGTTTTATTAAACATACATTTCTCAAAGTTTACTTTTACGTTAAATTTCTTTAGTCTTTCTAACACTACAATAACATTGTTCTCACATTCCTGTTGGTCTTTACCACTTACGATAATATCGTCTAAATAACATGCGCATTGAGGTAAATCTACAAGAATTTGTTCCATGATTCGTTGGAATAATGCTGGTGCACTAGCAACCCCAAATGGTAAACGTTTATACCTATACAAGCCTTTATGGGTATTTACAGTGACCAATTTTTTACTTTCTTCAGTTAACTCACATTGTAAATAAGCTTTCGATAGATCTAATATTGAAAAATATCTACCTTTTGACACTTTATAGATAACCTCTTCTACCAGCGGTAATGGGTACTGATCCACCTTCAAACAAGGATTCAGCGTTACTTTAAAATCGCCACATATACGAATTCCTCCATTCTTCTTCTTCACGGTAACAATTGAACTGCCCCATTCGCTGTAGGTAACCCTTTCAACTACTCCTGTCCTCTCCATTTCATTCAGCTCCTTTTCGACTTAATTACGTAAAGCATAAGGAATTGGATAAGGACGGTGAAACACAGGTGTTGATTCCTCTTTTAAACATAAATTTACTTTAAATTTACTAATTACTTGAGAGTGATCTTTGTTGAAAACAACACTAAATTTCTTTTCTAAACTTTTAGCAAAATGATTTATATTTTCATTACATGCATCTACCTTACTAACACAAGCTGTATTTTTGAAAACATTTTTCCACTTTGGGATAAGAGTATCTAACCAGTTACGACCTAATAACAAAATGTCACGATTATTATTAACAATATAGAGTGGTAATCTATTACATTGTTTATTGAATTGAACCTTTACCATAGCTAAACCAACTAAATCCAATTTATTACTGCCACGTTACTAATTAGTATCATTAACATCTAGTTTTATTTTACTGAAATATTTCTCAAATAACTGTTTACTTAAAATACTTACAGCACTACCTGTATCTACTTCAAAACTTAACTTCTTATTTTCTATTATTAATTCTAAACATAATGACTTATAAATACTGTGTACATCAAATTCAATCTTCCCTACCACTTCCTCTTCGGTTCCGCTTCCTTCAGCCTCCACACTTTCTGATTGTGTATCTACACCATGCACTTTTTTTTTGCTGAAACAATATTTTGCTATGTGTCCTGTCTTATTACAATTGTAACATTTCCAGTTTTTAGCCGGACAATCTGCTCCATGACTTCGACCACATCGAGTACACTTGCTACCTTTGTAGTTAATCTTGCCACCTCCCTTTCGTGGACCATTTACTTTGCCACTGACTTTATTACATCTTGCGCCACAAATTCTTTACATTCTACTTGTACAGCTTCTACGGCTAAAGCTATTCTCAGGCATCATTGAACGATAATTACCTTCGGCCAAACAGTTTCCTTTGAATACTAGGGTCTGTTAATCCACACACAAACTTGTCTCTAAGCGCTCTGTCCAGAAATGTACCAAATTCACAGTATTTAGCTAAACTTTTTAAGTTTATGATATATTCAGAGATCGACTTTTCGCCCTGATTAGTCTGATAAAATTTAAAACTCTCAGCGATAATTAATTTCTTGGGTGCCATACATCCTTTTAGAATGTTTTTTAACTCATTATATGTTTTACTTTTAGGCATTCCGGTGCTAGCAAATCTTTTAACGTTTGATATGCTTCCCCTCCAATTAAGGTACAAAAGAGTGCTACTTTTTATCCTGATCGACAACATTACATTCAAAAAGATAGTCATCCTTTCATATACGTTTCATAGTCAGAGTTTGACGTAAGATGTTCTATACTGCCGATTAACGCCATTTTGTACACACTACTTTTCCTTTAGTTTCTACGCCTTTTCTTCCACTGATACACACGATGTCCACTCGTCGCCAATTTATGTTATGTATTTAACAATAATACACGTGGGTTATTTAGTTTAACTGTTTATTTATATCGTGTGAACACTACATTACTTTATTAGAACACATCCTTACACTCCTCGTTGTCTACTCCATGTCCCTCATATATGGTCTCCTAGTATAACTTACATCAGATAGAATAGTCATTTGCTATACATAACAATTTCCAATTCCATCCGATGTTCATTTGCTTTTTCCATAATTTGCTTAACTACATGAATAGCATCTATTGTCGAACGCCCCTTCATGAATCCTGAATTGGTACTCTCCTACAATAGTCAGTGCTATTTTCGCTAAACGACTCTGGATTAGTGAGGATACTATTTTATAAGCAACACTTAATAGTGTAATCCCTCTATAGTTATTACAATTTTGCTGATCACCTTTTTTGTGTATTGTCAAGATTTGCCCATTCCTCCATTCTTCCGGCATCCTTTCTTCTCTCCAAATTCTTTTTACTAGGTGGTATATGTGTTCAATTAGCTTCTCTCCTCCATACTTTATTAGTTCTAGGTTCAAACCATCCTTCCCGGTGCTTTCCCATTCTTCGCATTATGAATCATTAGCATAACCTCTTCTTTCGACGGCTCCTCCTCTTCATCATCTATTGTTTTTTCATTTTCTACCTTCGGATTTCCTCTTTATCTCCTTCTCACAGAGTAACCCCTTGAAATGCTGTACCCATATTGTTTGTATTGATTTCTTCCTCAACAACACTTCCATTTTTTATCTTTTAGGCAGTAATTACGCCTTATATTGTTTTTTCTGTTCATTAATTTTCTGAAGAGCTTTTAGTGTTATTATTCATTCTATCATTCTCGATCTCCTTTACGTTATTATTTCTCCACTTCTCTTACAGTTTCGCATAATTTATTGCAAGCATTCCTCATTTTCTATATTCATCTTCGTCCTCCTTATGATTTGAACTAAGCCATTTCAATCTAGCCTTAACCTTCTCTTCTAGTTTTTCTCGACATTCTTCATTAAACCATTGCTTTGTGCTATTTGTCCTTTCCCTTCCTATTGTTTCTGCAGCTGCTTGGTGTATACATTCTTTTATTGTTTCCCACTCCTTATCTATATTATCCCTTACTTCATCTTTTTCCCCTAACAACATTTCCAATTTCATTTCATATTTCTTCTTCAAACTTTCATCTCTAAATTTATTCACGTTCCATTTTAATCTACTGTTTACTTTTGGTACTGCTTTCCTTACTTTTTGGTTTAGTTTTACAGCCACCATAAAATGATCGGAATCTGCGCACGCCCCTCTATACGATCTCACATCCTTCACCGAAGATTGTTTCCTCCTGTTTACTAGCACATGGTCTATTTACGTACAATATTTCTTATCTGGTGACATCCATGTTACTTTATGTTCCTTTGGATGTTTAAATTTCGTGCTGCTTATAATCATATCTGTCCTAGACGCTAAATCACATACCCTTCTCCCATTATCATTGGTTTTTTCATGGACAGTATATTTCCCAGCTACGGTCTCTACATAGTTTTCCTTTCCAATTTGAGCGTTAACGTCTCCTAAAACTATTACCGTGTCGTGATTCGATATTTTTTCGATTTCTTCTTCGATTTTTCTATACATCTCTTCTTTATCTTCCTTACTCGCATTTTCGGTGGGACAGTACACATTTAAGATTGATAAATTCATCGGATTGGCTTGTATTCTGAGGTATGCCATTCGTTCATTAATCGGTTTAAATTCTAATATTTTTTCTCTTACTTCCCCCATTATCATAAAAGCAACACCATTTTGCCCTTGCTTTTCATTTCCAGAATATCTAATGGAAAAGTGTTCCTTGTTTATGACTCCTTGGCTCCTCCATCTTGTTTCCTGAATTGCCGCAATTTTAACACCATATCTCTTCATTTCTTCTCCTATATCCATCATTTTTCCTGGTACCAATAATGTTCTCACATTCCATGTAATTATCTTAATTTCGTTTCTTCTTTTTCTTTGGTTTTTGCTATGTTTAATATTTTTTCCTTCTTTATTTTTTAATTCCTCATTTTCTTCTTCAGCTGTTAATTTATCTTTAGGTCCCTTATCATTTTCATTTGTCCGTCATCACTATTTCCATCCGTTTTTTCACTAGCTAGTTTTTTGAATTTGCTCTTTCTAGTTCCTCTTTCGTTTATTCCATCTCCATTCTATTCCATTGACCACAATCTTATTATACCCGATTTTAACCGTTTTACCATTAGATCTTTCTTCTTTAGCTACTTTCCTTATCATGCTTTGTTTTTCCCTTTCTTTCTTTGTTAAATCATCATTAATAAAAATTGTGTGGCTTCTTACCTCCTTTAATTTCTTTTTATTCTCCATAATTTTGGTTTTTACCTCTTGATCTTTTAGTGCTATTAAACATGTTTTATCGCCTAGTTTAGTAACATTTTGCACCGCTACATCGATATCCAAATGTTCTTTTATAAAGTTTTCCATTGTCACTTTTAGGGAATTTGGATTGTTTGTATCTATAGGCATTCCCGTCATTACTATATTATTTTGCCTTTGTTCTTTTTCTCTCCGTTCCATGTCAATTCTTATTTCTCTAACTTCCTCTTTTAATCTCCGCATTTTCCTGTTTTAATACCTTGTTTTCCTTTTTCAAAATCTCATTTTCTTGTTGTACGCTTATTATTCTTTCTTTAATAATTTCTTGTTCTTCTCTTAGTTTCTGTATTTCGTCTCTTATTTCTTTTTGATCAATCTTAAATTCTTTCATCATATTTATAATCAAATCCAACTTTCCCTCTTCTTTTTGATGTTTTGTGGGTGTCCTTACTATAATTTTACTTCTGTCAAACGCTGCATACACTTCCGCTTCACCTTTCCTCTTTTTATTCTCTTCACTTGAATCGCTATCCATCTTTATTACTATTTGTATGTTATTTATTCTTAGTACAGCCCTGCGTTCGCCAGCGACTTTTTGATCCACCAGATGTTTATCTGTGTACCGCGCAAAAAGATCGATCCCGGTCAACCGGTCGGAGAATCGATCTCTTATCGGTATGCTCTATCTGCTTTTATTCCCGTAAATTCTCTCAATTATTTTTACTATTTTCCACTTTTCTTTTCACTTTTTACTCGGAGCGCTTTAATAGCAACACTCACTCAACGTGCCCAGACCGGACCGTCATAATTTTTTAATATATCTCCATAAAAAAAATCTGGCTCGTTAGATCTGGAGATCTTGCTGGCCAATTCTGTGGACCTCCGCGGCCTATCCACCTGTTGATATACTGCCTATCTAATTGCTCCCGAGCGCTTATTTGAAAGTGCGCAGGAGCGCCGTCTAATCGAAATCAAAGTCTTTGTCGAATATTAATAGGTATATTTTCCAAAAGTATTGCTAAGTTATATTTTATAAATTTTAGAAACATGGCACCATTCAAGTGACCATCAAAAAAGTATGGCCCTATCACCTATCACGTACTTTCCAACTATTCCGCCCCACACATTAACAGACCATCGATGTTGATTGGTTCTAAAGAAATTGGGATTCTCGTCGCTGTAATAATGAAAATTATGCCCATTAACTAATCCGTTGTTATGAAAAGTTGACTCATCCGAAAATAACACATAATCGAGAAAAATTTTCATCATCTCCTAACTTTTCTAGAACCCATAAACAAAATTCAAGCCGCCGATCATAATCTACTTCCAAAACTTCTTAATGCAATTGTATGTGGTATGGGTAAAATTTGTTCATCTTTATAACTCTTCTAATCCTCCCTCTGCTTCTCCCTGTAGTTTCATTTATTTTTCGCTGACTTGTATACGGATTTTCAACACAAGAGATTCAAAAAACTAAAATATCATTTCCTTCATTTCCGGTAATCGGTTTTTGTCGTTCTGTTTTCTTTTAACACACACTTCCTGTATTTCGGAATACTTGCAGCAAATTTTCTAAAGAACGCTTATCGGGATGGCGTCTGTTGAGATATTTTTGCGCATAAATTCTTGATGCTAACAAACAATTTCTCATTGTAAATAATTAAAATGCTTTTTAAGTAACCACGAACAACAATGATGCGCAACTGACAAGTTCTGTTATTGTCAAATGAATAATAGCGATATTTTTAACTCAACCTACTTTTGAAAAAGAATTGATAGGAATTAATATTTGAAATAGAAAATTCTAAATTACTAAGAAACTATAACAGATAGGTATAAGAAGCATTAATGCAATCTTAAAGACCATTAAAATTACAATCTAAATAAGGTAATAAATACAGGTGTTCCATTTACAATAAGAAAGTTGTTTGTCTTTAAATATAGCGAAAATTAAAAGTATGTTTTTGTTTACCCTGTATAATTTTTTGCATTACTCTTATTTTATTATCAAGTGTAAAGCTTTAGTTAAAAAATAAATATAGTTTAAAATATCTAGCTTAAATATGCATGACAGGCGTGCCTCTTAAATTTTGGTCTACATTTTGAAGAATAGTTAATTATCTCGTAAACGAGTTGAGTTAGGTATAAGAAACCTAACACTAACTTGCTTTTATAGCTAGTCTGTACTATCAAAATATGTATAATAATATACAGCAAACTAAAAAAAGCAAACCTAAATTTGTATAGTCCGATGTAACAAAAAGCCAAGTTGGCACCTTAAACCAAACTAAGAAAAACACCCCTCAAGGGGAGAAAATAATGATAACTTTGACTTGAGTAAACTTTTTTTGAACCTGAAGATAGCTTAAAAATAATTCCTGCTAAAAAAAATATTCATTTTTTTCTGCTTTTATACTAATATCTCGAATGGGATGGCATCCACTTAGCTAATTTCGTATTTTCACTATGCGTGACAGTGATACTCATTCACCTTAATTTCAGTTCTATAGCTTTAGATGCACTTTATATATTTATATATTATCTTATCAGAGTAAAGCAATAAAGTTCCTGAGGAGTTTAGAGGCAACAATATACAAACTTTTGAATAGAAACTAAAACAACTTCTAATTATAAAAGGCTTTGTCTTTAATTTCTATGTAGGCAAAGCACTGATTTTTTAATAATATACTGCGAATAATTTTTTTTGTAAAAGATCGAATATCTAAAAAGAAGTTAAGTTTTGTTGTCAGGAATTTAAAGAAATTCAAAAATGTATTACCATACAGATTACAGAGCATACAGTTTCATTTGAAAAAAAAAGCACCTGCACCTATATGTGGAAATAATATTGTATCATAAAATACTTGATCTTAGATAACTTTTATTTAAAATACTTTCCAAGTGACCGATGCCTGATAAATGACACACCGTATATAACATTATTTAAAAATATGTTGTATACTACATTATCCTAATACAATTAATTCTAAATTAATAAATTCATCATTACTCTTGATCGCAAAATAGCATAATACTTGATTTTCCCGCCATCTCTTGTCCAATTTCAAATAAAATCGTTCGAGTCGTGCGCCTCCTGCACACAAATTCCTCAAGTACCATATCGATTTCTATCCCCACCACTAACTTATCCCGGTCGCGAGAATTCAATCCAAATCCGTCCGCCGAACGTCATTCTTTTTACGACCTTTCGTAGGCGAAGTTGTGTGCTCGTGCCGTGCGGTACTGTGTGCGTGCAATTGAATCTCATTATTAAAAAAATCTTTACGATTTACGCGAAAAAATCCTCCAAATTTCGCATGTTCAACTGGATGAAATTGTGTCGCTCAATCAACCACGATTTCCGTTGAACTGTCTTTGCGATTCCACCGTCATGAAAATGAAGCAATATAGGTTTTTAATATTTAGTTTTATCATTAGAAGTCCTTTTTTGACTGTTGAAAAGTGTCAGAGCAATTTATATTGAGAGTAATAACAATTAGTAAAGTGAATGAACCATAACAGATTGATATAAAAAATCCAAGTGTGCCTTGTGTGTGTTCAATTAAACGCGAAGTGAGGTTAAGGATTTTTTTAACGTTCATCATTTTGAACATTCGCAGAATTACTTATTTAGATATTTAGTCACACATACGGAAAATTTTGCTGACGTTAATCGCTCCTACCGTCAAGGACTTGTGATTCCGCGTGTCAAATATCTAATATTTGCTCCCCTGAATTTTTTCTGCCGCGTGCCTGCCTTTTCGCGGACTATCCTCTGTGGAAAAAATTACGGATGACCGATATGTGCTCCAGTGAAAATAGCAAATTGCTGCCGATTTCTTCACTTCACCAATACTGCTCTCACTCAGAAGGTGTAATTTTGGACAAGACGAAGGGCCTGTGCACAAATAAGCCCGTGCGTGCAATGGAATCCCGACTGGTGCGTCCCAGGATCGGATACAGGGCGAAGAACGACCCCGGTGACTGACATACTGTACGCCCCGTCCTAGCGAGGCGCAAACCCCTGATGAAGAGCATTTGATATTGACAGGTCCAGACTTGTTTAGCGTTAAAAAGGTAAGGAACCGTTATTTGCCAAATTCAGAGCTATATAATCAGTAGAAATGCTCACACATCCATCGATCTATGTAAATGTGCTATAAAATTTAATAAGCAGGAAGATGAGTCAAAAATGTATTTCGTAATAATGCAATCTTGTTACAACCAGTTCAAATAGGTACACGTGAATTAAAAAATAAATGTGTGTAGATATGCGAAAAGTTTAAGCTGTCTTTCATTGTGAGAGAATCCTATTTTTTATAAATACAAATAGTTAGTACTTCCCTGCAAACATTTAGATCTCGTATCTTTACCTACGTTATCATGGGGAAAAACCCCATCTACACATTTTATCTTCGCCTTATCTTTATATATGTGAAGAATATTATAGTGTATTGTTCTCATATTTTGTAAAACATTTTTATTAATATTTTCTAGTCGAGTTTGTCTATAAAGTAATGACTGTGCAACTGAAAATTAATGATCCAGTTTTTGACGTGAGCCAATCTTTTTTTTTTTGTTTGGAGAAAGGTATTATGTTTTTACAATTTTAAGTTTGAGTAATCCTTACTCATGTTTCTTAGAATCTGTGAAAAAAAAAAATATAATTTCAAGTACTTAAAATTTTTATGGCTTTAGAAATTACATTCTCTAAAACATTTCCTGTTTCAAACATATTCAAACGATTTTAAATTTCAGATGTTCTTAGTATCTTTAATTTAATTTGCTGTCGAAATTATTTATATCACGACCTGTTTGATGATTTTTAACAGTTTGCTTTATAATTTACATAATATCAATGCGTAATGTGGGCTTGGTTAAGTATTTGTAGATAACATTATATCTAAGAGATTAAATGTCATTCACTATTCTTTAAAATTTTATTTTTATCGCTTTTCGTCTGTGGGCTTTTCCAATAAGTTTCTATTTATACAGCGTGTCTTCACAAGAACTGTACAGAATATGAAAAAGAGAGGATGCAATCTTTTTAGGCCTAAATATAAAATATTTTGCGTGAATTTCGTTACAGGCGCGAGAAAAAAAAAAAATAAAATATTCAGGAACGTGTGTTACGACCACAGCAACAACTGCCTGGGCACAGCCTAGGTAACGATAAGCCGAATCAATTCAGAAGGCGGCTCACGATTCACGACTAATTGTCACTGTCAATCATCAAATCTTACATATGTACCAAGCTTTCAAATAATTTCCTGATTAAAGAAGCTGTTTTTTTTTTAAGCAAATTCTTAGTAAGATTTGCAACTTTAAATTGTGACAGCTATCAGTGACAAACCAAAATTGGAAATGGCAGCGTTTGATTGTATTATTTTATTACATCTTAGAATTACAACACAAAGCATTCATAATCGAAAGTTACTTTAGAACAGGTCGAAAATTAAACAATGGAGAATGCGTTTATTCCATTAATAAGTGAATGCAGGATTTCCGGCAACAGTTTCCTAAACTGGCAATTACTTACGCACAGTTTTTAAGAGATTTTATTGATAAATTTCATGCAACTAGGGAATTAGGTCGTAAACCTGGCGTGGTGCACCTAAAAAACGAACTGCAAATTACTTGGAGGATATTCGACGTCGAATGGATAACTTACCTAAAACAAATCAATTCTAAAGCTTTCTCAAGAAGTTCAGTTGTCTGGGAACATGCCATACCGTTAAAAAAAAAGGACTTAAAGTTGTTTTCGTTTAAAATTCAATGTTCATTGCACTTACACAGGTAGATTTTGATACGAGAACACAGTATATACTGTCATGATTTTTACAGAACATGATTTTTGACAAAAGTTTTCGATAAATGTTTTTTTTTTTTTTTTCTGACGAGGCTTGCTTCCATTTTTTTGGTTATTTAAATAAGCAAATTTTGAGGCTGTGGACGGCAGAAAACCCTCACGAAAAATAGGATTTTAGCTATCAGTTTCAAGGAGACATATTATTAAACCTATATTTCGAAAACGAATTATTACAACCGTTTATCAATGAATTTTATGACGATGAGCTTACAGAAGAATTTTTTCAGCTCGGGCACGCAAATCTCGACAAAGAATGGCTTTCTTGAAACAGTTTTTTGATACAAGAATTATTAATTTTCCTGCAAGATCTCCAGACTTAACAATGTTAGATTATTATATTTAAAAAATCCCATTTTTAAGACCATACCCAGTAAACCAAATTCAAATTTCGCGCAATTATTTTTAGTAACTTCAACATTAAAGCATGAAGTTACCTACGATTTTGTATTACATTAATGGTTATTTGAATACCTTTAAGTTGAAGTCACTAAATATAATTGCGGAAAATTTGAATTTTGTTTACTGGGTACGTTACATAATCGAAGAGCTTCGCAATGCTATTAGAGATTCCTATGCCGACATAACCTCACAACTCCTCGTAAATGACTTTGAGAACATGAAGCTTAGAGTTCGACTGTTTCTTCAACATAATGGATATTTTCAGCGTCATCTTTGGTCTTTTTAACTTATAATAAATATTTTTTGCACACATTTTGGTAACATATAAATTGTCAAAGTGATTAGTGCGTGCACGCACAACGATAAAAAAAAGCATGAGCTACTTTAATCAGATAGGGGAAGGTGGGGCAAGATGGGAACATTAAGCTTTAGAAGACTGTAGCAGGATTGCACATTGATATACAAGGTTCTAAGTACGCTTCTTGTAATCTTTAAACATTTATCTGCTGATGAATGAATTTACAATTTTTCGATGGGTACTCTTGATGTTGTGAGAAAATTTTGCAAAGAAATGTGTAAATACACCATCTTGCCCCACCATGGGGGCAAGATGGGGTGGCAAGGGTTCCAGGTGAGTTAAGAATGGGTCGTACCATAAATCTAGGTAATAGGTAAAAAAAAATAGATTCTTAAAATATTCTTAAAAACATGCAGGAACAAAGCTTAAACTCTTTAAAGCGAAACTACTTAAAATAAAAAAATACAATAACGATAGGAATATTAAACTTAATCTTCACAATTGAAACAATAGAAGACGAACTCATCCACGTTATTCGCACAGCCTCCATGTACCCAACCTCGCCATCCATGGCATTGTATCAATACTTCCCCTTACCATACTAACATTGAGCGTCATCTTCTTCAACAGAAGAACTTGATTACTTCCTTGACGTTTTCTAAAAATCTATCTCTTTGCTTTCCTTACAAAATTCGGCTTCTTGATCTTTTTCTGTTTTCTTCTTTGTCATTTCTTTTTCGTTTAACTCTCCCTCAGCACTTCTAGTTGCCTTAGGGAATCTCCAGACTTCTATTTTTTTGTAGCAGATTTTTATACGTAGTGCTTGTAAGGATTGATGTCTTTCCCTTGTTACGCTTTGATTGAACCTATACTTTATTCCTAACATGAGAAATAGGCATTATGTCTTCGAGAAAGCATAATGGCATATCCAGGCATAACGGACCAGACTGAAAAGTGAGATAGTGATGTCCCCATGTTGCCCCATACCAATAGCCCCATCTTGCCTCTTTGGGACATTTTCTGGTTATTTTATAATAACATATTAAATATTTGAAATAAACAAATAACGCACTATAGAAAATACATGCAATATATGTCAATTAACAAGCACAAAAAAGTGTAGTTGTAAATAATTTACTTTTGCTTCCGATACTGGCCGTTGAACTTACCATCAAAATAATAACGAAATTCTGGAAATTGTAAAGTTCACGCACAAACAGCAATAACTTTGTTATTACGACTAGTAAAGTTTCCTACATTACAACAAACATAAAACAGCACTTGTCAATATTAGGACTGCTATTATTTGACAGATGCTTACTGCCGTTTTGTAGATAAGACGATGTCCCCATCATGCCTCGTGGCCCCATCTTGTCCCGCCCTCCCCTACATACTGTCAATGGTTTTCACAGAATATGATTAATGACAAAAGTTTTCGATAAATGCTTTTTTTCTGATGAGGTTTGGTTCGATCTTTTTGGTTATTTAAATAAGCAAAATATGAGGCTGTGGACGGCTGAAAACCCTCACGAAAAATAGGCGTTTAGCTAGCAGCTTCAAGGAGACGTATTATTGGATCTATATTTCGAAAACGAATTATTACAGCCATTTATCAATGAACTTCAAGATGACGACCTTACAGAAGCATTTTTTCAGTACTGGCACGCAAATCTCGGCAAAGAATGGCTTTCTTGAAATAATTTTTCGATACAAGAATAATTAATTTTCCTGCAAGATCTCCAGACTTAACAATTTTAGATTATTATATTTAAAAAATCCCATTTTTAAGATCATACGTTACATAATCGAAAGAGATTCCTGTGCCGACATAACCTCACAACTCCTCGTAAATGACTTTGAGTAAGAACATGAAGCTTAGAGTTCGACTGTGTCTTCAACACAATGGATAGTTTCAGCATCACCTTTGGTTTTTTTAACTTGTAATGAATATTTTTTGCACACATTTTGGTAACATATAAATTGTCAAAGTGGTTAGTGCGTGCACGCACTGTGACCAACGATTAAAAAAAAAAGCATGAGCTACTCTAATCAGGTAATTATTTGAAAGCATCAGGGTACGTGTTGAGATTTCGAGTCTCATTTGAACGTATATCAGTTTTTTCTAAAAACTATCACTATCAAAAAATAATACAAATAAAAGCAACAACAATTGCATATACCTAACAGAAAACTGATTAGTTGGAATATGGAAACTTGGAAATGATGGCGAGAAGACAAATCTGGTCGACAATAGAAAAGCAAACGATATTAAATTACCTATTTTTTTACATATCTGCAAAAAAAAATATAATAATAATAATTCATACTTTGGCATCCCCCAACAGCTTTCGCCAATTACAGGGGGCATCGGCAGCCATGAGTTATTATTATGCCTGCGCCCGTGGAGCGACTTAAGATGTCCGTCTCTCAGCATTCGCCAAAGAGTGAGGCAAACCACGAAAACCTCACTCTGAGAGCAGTCCGTCGGACTCAAAGCGAGAACCCCGCGACTGATAGCCAAGCTTGCAAGCCACTTGACCATCAGCCAGGCTGATGGGGTGGAAATATGAATATTTTCGAAGCAGTGGCATAAATCAGTGGCAGTTATCAAAACGTTTGGCTGTGGCAAAAATAGCTTGTTCTATTGGCAAAAAAAAAATTAAAACCAGTCACGGGGCGAAAGGTTAAAAATTAAGAAAAAGAGAAAGCTGTCATTTAAAAACATTTTCAATTCTCCCTCACTCTTCGAAGATTGAAATGGTAATCTTTGCCTGTTTTTTTATACACGAGATAATGCTTAAAGTATCAGGAGCAATCGGTTGAAATATACATTTTCTACTGCCTGTTATGAAAACGTAATATATTTCTACATCAAAACGCCCATAACTCGGAAACTATCAAATATGTGCAGCTGATATAATTTGATTTAAACGATATAATTTTGTACTGAATTTCACCTTATTATAATACAACTACCTAACTATGCATATAGTGTCTTATTAGAATGTCAATTTCTGTTCTTAGTAACACTCTGTACATAAATAGGTACACCAACTGAAACGACTACTTAAAGGGCACAAAACCACCATTGAAACTTTTTTCTAGCTTTCCCCGTTTAAAAGTTATTTTGGATATACGAACTTTCGGTCGAATTTCAAAGCCAAATTGGGCCCACTACAGTTGAAGTTTCGATGTTACAGAGAGTGTTTTTGAATAACATTCTATGGAGTCCGCAAATTGACTAAGTTTGATTAAAATCTCCGATTTTCAATGTACGAGCCACCCTTTTTAAGGCGTGAAAGCTATTAAACCTACATAACGAACTGTTCCGTATAAGCGATATATTGGTTATAGTAAACACTGTTTGTAACAAACGTAAAATGATGGTCCCTTGAACTTCGTTATAAATGATTTACACTGTATTTAACTCAAACTACAAGTGGAAACGGATACAGAATAGACATGCTTTATCCGAGAAAAGTCTATATACATTGCCACCCAGTGAAGTTAGGGCAACTAGTAAATTACTGCTAACTAAATAAAAATGACAGAAATTCGAAAGAAAATAAAAATGTATTCGTAGAAACAAATAAGAAGAAATAAAAATAAAACAGCTTGGAGAAGTCGCCACAGATCCTCTTCCAAAACGTTATTCTCTACATAAGACGCGAGACAATTTTTGAAGATCCATGCCATGTGTTTGGGGTCGTTATCATGCGCAAACACGAAGTTACAGCATTTTTTTTCAAATATGCGTCTATAATTTTCTCCGAGGGCTGCACTGTTGAAACAACCCCAAACCATAATTGACCCACCACCGTGTGGGAACGACACAATCGCGCAACATTCGCTCGCCTTTTGTGCGTCTTACAAAAACCCTACGCTTCTGCCCAAACACTTCGAATTTGGACTCATCAGTCCAAAGAACGTTTCTGAAATTTTATGCGATCCATTGTACTTGTTTTTGGGGGGTATTATCCATGATACTGAGCGATTCCTGTCTTCGAATGTTCCGGTGTCTCGGTAGCGACGAATAGTGTAATGGACTATATATTTATATAATTATATACACTCATAATTTTTCCACTATTACAAGCACAGAATGCCCTCCCTCGTGTAATGCGACAATAGCCGATCTCTTTTCTACACTTATTGGCTTTTATTTCGGCATTTTTCAAATACTATTTTGCTTACAATCCTAACAGTGGGGTTTGCGTATGTGAGGAGTAAGTTCCCTAATGTAAGTGATGCTAAGGCAAAGGCAAGTATTTTTGTGGGACCCTAGATGAGACTTCGAGATGAAAAATTTGTTGAGGCGCTAAATGGAATTGAAAAAGCAGCATGGTTGCCTTTTAAGGAGATTTGCGACGACTTATTAGGGAATCGTAAAACCGAAAACTACGTGGAGATTGTTACCAATCTACTGGCCTCATATAAAGCCATGGGTTGCAATATGAATCTACAAATACACTTTCTTGACTCCCACTTGGACAGTCTTACAAAAACGCAAAGTGAAAAAAATCTTACGGCTACAATCGCAACATGATGGTCCCTTGAACTTCGTTATAAACGATTTACACTGTATTTAACTCAAACTACAAGTAGAAACGAATACGGAATAGACATGCTTTATTTGAGAAAAGTCTATGTACATTACCACCCAGTGAAGTTAAGACAACTAGGAAATTACTGCTAACTAAACAAAAATGACTGCCGTCAATCTCTGATTGCTCTTACTCAACACTTTAAGACGTCGATCTTCCACGAGGGGTATTATCCATGATACTAAGCGATTCCTGTCTTCGAATGTTCCGGTGTCTCGGTAGCGACGAATAGTGTAATGGACTATATATTTATATAATTATATACACTCATAATTTTTCCACTATTACAAGCACAGAATGCCCTCCCTCGTGTAATGTGACAATAGCCGATCTCTTTTCTACACTTATTGGCTTTTATTTCAGCATTTTTCAAATACTATTTTGCTTACAATTCTAACAGTGGGTTTGCGTATGTGAGGTGTAAGTTCCCTAATGTAAGTGATGCTAAGGCAAGGGCAAGTATTTTTGTGGGACCCTAGATGAGACTTCGAGATGAAAAATTTGTTGAGGCGCTAAATGGAATTGAAAAAGCAGCATGGTTGCCTTTTAAGGAGATTTGCGACGACTTATTAGGGAATCGTAAAACCGAAAACTACCTGGAGATTGTTACCACAAACAGGTTGCTACACCTTTATTCTCGTGAAAGCTATATGTAAAAGATTTACTTCACGCACAAGCCCTTCATTCATGCAATGAATAAAGTAGACTGCTTGAAGTCGTATTATGAAGCGGACGATCTATCATGAATGATGATGAAAGTTTCGTTCCCAACACTAGCCAGCACCGATGTGCGTGGTGAAGAGCCACATCCTACACGAGGTACTTCTGTTCTATGCTAAACACATCGGATCATCTAGACCTACCTGTAGGAAAACTGGCCTGCTTTCCCCTGTGAGGAGACAAACTTCTCTGCTCTGTCGTGTCGTGGCTTGAACCTGCACTCTGGACTAACAATGCCGATGGTGGGCTTCATCAGATAGCCTTACTATCGCCAAACCAGGCTCCCAGCGGCGTGTGTTACATTCCGTAGGTTGGCGAGCCTTGACTTAACTGCCCGGACCAAGAGAAGACCTCACAAAAAAAAAAAAACTAAATCCTAAGGTCATCGAACCAACAGGATGCTTAGCTGAATAGTAGACCAGTCGGTATCGACCATCCCTTGGTGCAAAGGGCGCACCCTATTGTACATATGCCTTACCCACGTACCTGGGCGCGTATTTCCATTTGCTACCATTGTACAGAAACTTTTTTTCAATTCGTAACAGGTTGCGCTGTAATCGCAAAACATGATTGGGGAAGGTCTAGAAAAAATACACAAAAAAGAGAAGCAAGCAAACATGATTTTGTGTTTTTTTTATTTTAACATTCAATAACATTTCAAAAAGCCGTAGATGTAAATCATTTCTATTCTCTCTTGTAATGTGTAAGAAACTCAAAAACGAAAGAAATGGCGAAGATCTTTAGCGAAAAGTGTTCAATATAGCAGAAATAATGCAAAATCTCACTAAGAGTATTAATTTATGTGTCATATGACCGATTTCATAATCAAAAGCAACCTTCCAAAAGCAAAAGCTTAATGCCGGCATTAAACGCATCTAAATAGTAATATTGTATGTCAAAGCTATTCTGCTAAATATAAAAAAAAAACAAATAAAAAGTCACGACTTAATAATTGTAATTTTATATAAGTTAACTCACCATATAAATATGTTTAATATATTGAATGAATATTGTACTTAATCATAACAAGAATATATGATTTGTTAAACAATAAGAAAAGCCCATCAATCTTATAGATTCAATTCTTCTAATTGCGTTCGATTTTATCTGCCAACTATTTTTTTTTTATATATATTAATATTAATATACTTATCTAATTAGCTTCGAATAAAAAATATTCTACATTCGATAGCTCGTTAATAGTTTTGTGATGGGGAATTCAAAATACCCATATTTTGTTCTGGGACACATTTTGTGGAAAATTGATTTAAACGTAAAATAAGAAAATAAAGTATTCGTGAAAAATACTAGTGTAGAAAACGAGGAAAAAAAATAATTTGCGTAATATGTCGATATGTATGTAAATAGGCATGTTTTAAATATCATTATCAAAAATATCAGTATGTAGTAAAATATTGATACTTGAATGCACTCACAAAATACACATTCTACAATCAGAGCGACAGACATATGACTGATTTTGTGATAAAATTTAAAACGTTTTAAGATATTTGAATTTCATTCTCACTAATGCAGAATTAGGTTTCAGGGGTTAGAATTTTAGAGTAGTACGACATTCTTTATTTATTTGCTATTTGTAGATTTGTTTGGTATTTCTGTAACAATTTTCTTTTTTTTCATTAAATATGTTAAAATAATTTGGGGCTGGATTACAATCGTTTTTTCTTTTTAACGTACTTAGTAATAGCATACGCAAAATATAAGGTGCGCCTACGTGTATTTCATATACGTACTATCCTGTTGCAGAACTGGGAATACTCTCCATAGTGGTAGACTATGGAGTAACTCAGTTTTTCGTACGTTCATATCCTACTGCTGCCCAGCAAGAACCCGTTCTGTACAATGGTAGCAAATGGAAATACGCTACCGGGGCACTGCGTGGGTCTAATCTTCTCTTCCCCTTACTCGTGGGATCACTATGAGAATACGGTAAAAATCAACCAAACAAAAAACCCTTGGGATTCTGAAAAGAGACCCAAGTAAACCTGAAAAGGGGCAGCAAACTGCAGGTAACGCCGAGGGCTCTGGAACCGGAACATCACCACCTCGCTCAAGACCGTCGGGTGCCGAAAGAGGTAAATGCAAAGCTGGTTATCAAACCCATAAAGGTTTATTGGAAAGCAGGTATGGCTAAACCAGGTACTAGTTATGTTACAACTGCAGGCGCGAAGCCCGCCAAACGCAGTTACCACGCGGAAAAAAAACGACAAATTCGGCGACAAGTTCCTTCAAGGAGGCACTCGCTGGGGTGCCATAGAAAACTTAAACAGCTGGCGGAAATGTTACATTGGAATGGGCGCCAGGTCAATCTGGGATCAGAGGCAATGAAATAGCTGACACGTTAGCAAGGGGCGCCAGCGAGCTGCCGTTTGTAGGTCCACAACCGACGAGTAGTAGCTTATATTGCAGCATCAAAACGTTTGTCAGGTACCCCTGTCATCTACCCCGTTAATTACACATTTTAAATTTGTTGACGGATTCGTGTGGAGTGTTGTCAAAAGCACCCTCTATTTCTAGAAAAGCACAAACGTGGTACATGTTCATCTTTGTACAAACGGTTTCGTCCGCATTATGGTGAAGTATAAAGATATTATTTGGTACCCTTATCGTATCCTAACACATTGGTAGGAGTGCACTTTTTTTAGATTATAGGAAAATAACACTTTACTCAGTGTTATTTTCCTATAATCTACTATAACATGAGATACTGGGTTGCCATGTATGGTTCAATTTACAATATTGTATTTTTTAATGTTGTCCTCTTATTGGATTTTGTATATGTTGAATAGGTAAATATGTATATATTATTATCATTATCAGTAACATCTATTCATTCTCATACTAAATAGCACTATCAATATTGTGGCCTGTGAGAAATTATTAGGTAAGGTAGTATTTTTATGAAGTTTTCAAGGAAGCCATTAATATTGCATTAATTCTTTTCTGTTCACAATTCTACCATATAAATGACGTATAGAAAGGCGTACCAAATAATAATAACTAACGAATAATACCAACTAAATATGTATGTACTTGGAATATCCACAATCGTAAATCCATTTCTTATTTACGTAACTTTTCTACAGAACAAATAACGTCTTGAATTATGGATTTGTAGCTTAAGTACATTTACCACTGCGGTTTGGAGTTTAACGGAAATCATTTATAATAACATTATCACAACAAATTCAATGTCATATCGTAAAATCAAGACTGGTACCCACATTTACGGAACGTTACATAATTAACCTATATCACTGTAGACAATGGAAAACCAACCAATTAGGTACAAGTGTTTATCGAATGGCACAAATAGAATAATTTAAATATTATGCAATTACTGTAATATAAATGACGCTATCAAATCATGTGTCTTGAGAAGTTTTTTTTACGCATACATTTTAAACGCTATCGTTGTAGATTTAATCGAAGATGATGACACTAGAACGACACTTAATTCGTACGCACTACAAATAATGATTTGAGGCCAATTTTTCAATTAGAAAGAGGTTACGCAAGTTTGTAACAGCTAAATCGGTGGGCCGAGTTTGAGAATATTTCCTTGATAGAGTTGCGTTTAAGACGTTTTTTTTACAAGATTTTTTTCACTTTGCGTTTTCGTAAGACTGTCCAAGTGGGAGTCAAGAAAGTGTATTTGTAGACTCATATTGCAACCCATGGCTTTATATGAGGCCAGTATGTAAACAATTTATTATTTATTTTATCAATAAGTTATTATCGATAAGGTATTTGCCCAAAAACTAAATTATAACCTATTATAAAAGCCATGCCGTGAACGGAGCTGCTTGCTCCTGCCTTTCACGAAATATATCCGTTCATATCGTGAAAGCAACTTCGAGCCTTCGCTTCATTCGTTACGTGGCTTCGCACTGCAATATTTACTCATAACTCTGCAGGCGAATGAAACCACGGTCATCGCAACACTAGTTCTGGCTAGTATAAAACTAACCCTGGTCATGACAGGATCCGAGGAAAAGGCATACAAAATGCCTCCTCAAGTCCACCATAACCTCGCTTCCGTTTAAAACTTACAACAGGTATATTTTTTCCGCATTTACATACATCTCAGTTTGTACGCTTTATTTAATCGAAAGCCGAAAATCCTCATGTTTACAATCGTTCGTATAGATTTAGTTGTATTCATTCCAACAAGTTACAAATGAGTAAGTTTGTTGTAAGTTTAACCGACGGCGTCGTCTATTGATTCATGCCTTGTTAAATGCCCATCTTAAATATTTTTATGAGTACAATACACTCCCGAAGTTTGTTGCGATCCTCACTCTTGTATAATGTACATCTAGAATATTAAACTGAAATTACATTTATCCAGAGCGCAGGCTGCCTATTTTCCAGGAAAAAAAACACGCCCGTGCTGTGAAAACAACTTGAATAGTGTAACCCAGGTTACGTTGCTATTCTTCATATTTATATTTATTACGGTATATATTTTATATTTATTACAGTAATTATCAGAAATACATAAATTTCGTTAATGATTTCATACGGTAAACAGCTTACCTATTTTTGTAGAATTTCACAATGTTTGCACACACACAACTTTTAAACCAACTATATTTGCAAAATTGTGTTATTTGTCGTAAATACGTCGAACAGAATTGGTTTTCTATTTATAAATCTGTATTTAGACTTCCTCCATTGATCGTATGCGTTGTGCATACGTGTTGATACATTTTTTCGTGATTAAAAGTGCTCCTTTCATTTGCCACCTTTATCGATATTCATGCGTTATCTGTTCGTAAGTATCGCATTCTAAACATTGCTATTGTTTGTTATAGGAATACAGAGTAAAACAAACATTAGTCAGTGCTGCTCCTTTATTAGCGGAAAATACAATCGGTATCGTGAACTTTTGATTTAATTGATGTAGGTAATTTTAATTGTCTGTATTTAATTGAAAATATATGGAGAAAGAAACGGTGAAAAAAGAACGGAAAATACACAAAACACAAATAAATTGCTTTATTTTGTTCTTGGACTTTTCAGGGAAACATATGGATTTGTTGTATAGTCTGTCCATAGATATAATGATTTGACTTATTCACTAGCACTCGAACGAAGAAAAGAAATGTTTACTCAATCCTTCGAGCGCTGGAACGTATTCACAAATACTATTATACTGGAAGTCTATTATAAAAACATTTATGTTCGATTTTAAAATATATTGGTATGCATACATATGCACTTATATTTTTAAGGTAAATACACGTTTTACATGAAATTTAATTTAAATTCTATGATTAGTGCATTCCTAATTGTAATTGTACTTTATCGGCTGAAAATACCCGTCTTGTACAATTAGCTCAAAGAATTACGATGCAGGTTCGTAAATGAATTCGTAGACCTACTTCTAACATATCTACTTTCAATGAAAGTGCGCAACAAAGATGCCGCAACCTTTTCGGTTTGCCCAGAATTAAACCTTTGTAATTGCCGCCAAAGGATTTTATACAATAATTCTGATTACGTCGAAATTTTATTTATTCCTGTTTTTTTCTTATATTTGAATTATCATTAACTTTAGTTCTCTTTAGTTACCTGGGTGCGATATATTAGTATTTATAATAAACATATTTAAACAATAATTTATTTTTGTAGGTAGTTTTAGTTTAAATTATTTCGTTCCAGTTATAATAGGGTACTATAACTATAACTTATTAGAATATTGAAAAAGAAGCGGTTTAGTTACTTATTTTTCATTCACTTGAAGGAGCGAACTTTCTATGGAATAAACCCCCCAGAAGAATAAAATTATAACAAGATATTTTTTAAAATAATAGGTTTACCAAAACAATTCAATGTATGGTCTTTTCTTATTCATATTTTTAATTTTGCTCAAAACATCTAATCCATATTTTATGTAGAAATTTCAATAAATGTAATACGATTTGTGCCGTCATAAAAAGCAATAGAAATAAAACATTGAAAAAGAATAACTATTTTTAATAAGGGTAACCATTTTTTCGAAAACGTATAAGATTTTTCCATATTTTCTAGACTTTTTCAATATAAATTCTTACAAAACTACAACAGTTTTTTGTGATTGAAGTAATGGTTTCAGAAAATTTATTTCTTCAAAAAATTATACAACCCATTTTAAATATTTGCACAAATTATACTATTTGGTCACCTGCGAGTGATCGATGGCTAAAATAAATAACAAAGAAAGGTATACATGCTGGCAATCGTTCCGCAAGATAATCCCCTTGATGTTATGCGACAAAGATGCCGTAACCTTTTCGGCTGGATTTACAGTCCCAGTGTTTTACTTTCAATAATAAAATAATTCTCAAAGTCTACACATGCGCAATCACTGGTGGATTAAAGAAGATACATATCTTTTTATGTTTCCTTACGGCTTATTTTCCCTGTCATCTTTTTTTTTTTTGAGTCGTTAATACATTACCGTATGTAATAGTATTTTATTGATAGACGCAAGCACAGGAAAACATACTTAAATATCAAATAAAAACAATAATGAATACTACTAAAAAATTACTTTAACAATTAAAATTAACTAAATATAAATCAAATAAATAAAATGAGAATTAGCTAAATTTTCTTCCATTGTCCCTTGTCTTTCCTCGTTTTTCTTTTAAAAACACAATTCTGAACGATTTCTGGCACTGTTCCGTAAGACGCTCCCGTTAATTTCGATATTCTAACAATTCTCTCTGCTTTAGTCCCATAATTCTCACCCTTCTTCAAATTATTGTTTACATTCATGATTATCTGCTGTGTTTCAGTACTCTAATGATTTCTTGCACTATCAACATCGTCTTCTATCGCATCACTACTACTGCCTAGATATCGTACTATCCCCTCTAAACACCACCTCTTTCGCTAATTGATCTGTTCTCTCATTACCGATTGTACCCACGTGAGCCCTAGTCCAACAAAGTTTTACAGTTAGGGCCGCAAACGCGTATTTATCTACTTCGGCTGACGCAATTTTCAAAATTCTTTGATATGTCACTAATTTTTGGACATCCTGTGTGATACGACATGAACTTTTTACTACGTTTTATAAACAATGTTGGTACTTGGTAATTTAAAAATAGGTGTAGTTAAGAGATCATTAATCAGTTACGTACAACAGTGTAAATGTCAAAACTTTCACAAAAATCGTAACATCTAGGAAAAAAATAGGAAAAAGATAGGTATAGGAAATCCTAGTTGTATCGGGCATAAGATTTTATGCTGAATTTAACAATAGTAATATTTAAGGTGTTCCGTTTAAAATAACAAAGTTCATGGCGATTTTAACCGGTTAATTGAAAGTGTAATAAACTTGAAGTTATTTAAAAAAAAAATGCTCTATTATTGCAAACTCTAAACTTTAAAGTTGAAGAATTTCGTTCAGCCGGCAATTTTTTAACTAACCAGTTCCGTGGAAAAGCGAGTCCACTGTAGTAGCAAAATGACAATAACAATCCACGATTTTAAGAAAACATCACATAAACTGATCCTAATACATACAAAAAATTGTAATTGTTGGAACTAGCTATGCTGTCACGTATATAAACGGAGTCAATATTATTGTTTTTGTAAGCTTAGATATAATTAGAACTTTTTTGTGCGCATAATATTTTTATTAGAAATTATAAAAATATTTACTAACATTTCCGATTTTTCTTTTTACGTCATGAGGAGCTTAGGCAAACTCACAAACTGCGCATACTATATAATATATACCATACTTTCAAATGCTTTCCTGATTAGAGTAGTAAACAGCCTATTTAATCAAATTCTTTAGTGAGATTGGCGACACTGGGCTGCTTTTAAATTGTGACAGCTGTCAGTGACAAACCAAAATTAGAAACTGTTGGATTTGAATGTATAAATTTTAGGATTACAACACAAAACATGTATTATTATTAACTGGTCGAAAATTAGATAATGGAAAATGTCTTTATTCCATTAATCAAGTTCATGCAGGATTTCCGGCAACAATTCTCTAATCTGGCAGTTATTTACGCACAGCTTTTAAGTCATGTTCATGCTTGTATTGACAAATTTCGTGCAACTGGGTACTAACTAACTCGTAAACCTGGCGGCGGTGCACATAGAAAACGAACCGTCAATTGCATATAGGATATTAGACGTTAAATTGATAACCGACCTAAAAAATCAATTCCAAAGCTTTCTCAAGAAGTTCAGTTATCAGTGGAAACATTGTTAGAAACACGTTTTAAAAAAACGGACTTAAAGTTATTTGCGTATAAAATTTAAGTAGTTCATGAACTCACGTAGGTAGATTTTGATACGAGAATAGAGTACTGTCAATGGTTTTTACAGTACGTAATTAGTGACAACATTCTCGATAAATGCTTTCTCTTTTCTGATGAGGCTTGGTTCCATCTTTCTGATTATTTAAATAAGGGTGGCTTTCATAATATCACTTTAAAGCTTTAAAATTACTTTAAGTTAAAGCTCTCATAAGTAATGCACAGACTTTTGTTAAAGTGCTAAAGTGACATTTATTATGAAATCGGCCCTAAGTAAAATATGAGAATGTGATCGATAGAAATCCCTCACGTATTCGTAAAAAACTTTATTACATCCGCAAAAAAAAGGAGTCTGGCTAGCAGGAGACGAATTATTGGACCTACATTTTTTAACCAAAGAATAACTGCTGAAAGATATCGAAACGAATTATTACAGCCATTAATAAACTTCATGATAACGAATTACAGAAGGATTCTTTCAGCAAGATAATGCACCGGCACACAAATCTCGACAAAGAATAGCTTTCTTGAAAAAATTTTCGATACAAGAATTTTCCTGCAAGATCACCGGACTGGACAATTTTAGATTATTTTATTTTCCCATATTCAAAATTCCATCGATTTAAAATTCGCCGACCGATATTTTGTTCGATAATCTATCATGGTAAGCATCGAGATCTATCTAGGCCGATCTCATCTTGTGTGTATGTGTATATTGGAAGGGTGATATTACCCTGCCATCCTGCTCCCCAATCTGCTCCAGTCGTTTTGCTCCTCCCTTTGTTCCTTCCTTGGGAGGTACTCTCACTTTGGAAGTGGAGGTTCCTTCCTTATGGAGGTCCTGCTCCAATTCCTGTTTATTAGCGGTGTCGTCCCGCTAATAAACGTCCTTCCTCCATGGTTGATCCCACGAGTAGCTAGAGAAGAAAAGGGTTGCGCCAGGTGCCCCAAGGTTGGACTAGTAGACTGTCTTCTATCCAGCCACGCATCCCATCAGCCTAGTCCGCCACCTTAGGATTTAGGTTTTTATTGAGGTTGTCTCCTCTCGGTCGGTGCAGTTAAGCCAAAACCCCCCATCCCTTTCGGGACCTGGTTTAACAGTTGGGCTTTCGGTAGCCAAAAGCAACAACCGGCATCGTTGAAGAACCCTGTGCAAGCCCTTAGCCACGACACGACAGCTCGGGCGAGGGGGGAATGGTTCACGGCAACGGTCTTCATTCATCCTGCTCCGATTTTAAGCAGAGAGGACGAACTTATAGCCGCCACTAACCATCTCGTCTTAAGCGAACCCTGACAAGATGGCCTTTCCCCTATCCACCACCTCGGGGATGCGCCTGGTAGGTACTCCCAACCCCCAGGATCTAGGCCGATAAATTAGGTGTTTATTTCTGTCCAAGAGATAGAAAGATGTACCGAGCCAGGTAAAAGCGTCGCTATCTTCTCTGACAGTCAGTCCACACTTAAAGCGACTAGCTCCACGAGCGTGGACTCTAAGCTGATATGGGACTGTGTAAGCGCCCTAAATGAGGTGGGCACCTAAAGGAAACTAACCCTGGCCTGGATCCCTAGCCACTCGGGCGTGAGAGGGAATGAGGCGGTGGACAAGCTGGCCAAGCGAGGTTCGTCAAGGCCATTCGTTGGAGCCACCCCTCTTTCGGCACTACCAAATCGCAAATTAAAAAATCCATCAATGAATGGATACATAATCAGTCCAGAGGGTGGTGGCAAAAATCACCGGGACAAAGACAGGCAAAAGAGTTCCTAAAAGAGCAGAGGCCCGAATTCACGAGAGATCTACTGAATAAAGACAGGAAGACTGTCAAAATGATTGCAGATCTGCTGACTGGTCATTGTAGACTGAATAGGCATATGTACAACATAGGCCTGGCAGATGATGCAACTTGCAGATACTGCCAAGAGGAGGAAGAAACACCAGTTCATGTGCTGTGCTAATGTGAAGGCCTGGCGAGGACAATGTTTCTAATAATGGGGGAGGAGAACCCCACAGCTAGTAGCTACATAAAGAAGCCGCTCTCAAAGATGATAGGCCTAATTAAGAGGGCAAAGTTAGAGAGCGTCCTCTAGGAAAAAAGGGGATCACAGTAGATCTGAAAAGGTCGCGGTGAAACGGGTGCATAGGCCACCCCAATCCTAATCTAATCTAATCTAGGTGTTTATTTCAGTTGTGTGAAACGTTGATACAAGTTTTAATTTAACCTACCATTTAATTCAAAATATTTATCATTAATTTATCAAATCATTTAACTATTCAATTTAAATTAATTTAAACAAAATGCCGAAAGAATTCGTGTAGATCCGGAGATAACGCCATCTACTAAAAAATAGGGCGAATTAGTAATTATAATAGTAGTAGTAGTATTAGTAAATAGAAATCGTCACATCGTTTATTTAATAATTATTTTCTTGATTTCAATTTTTTTTATTAAAATAGATTAATTAGTGCAATTTTAACTTAAAAAAAATTAATTACATTAATTAAAATTTATAATCAATTCTTTCCTTAATTATTAAATAATATTACATATTTTTCCTTTTCCATATTTATTTGTTCTTTACATTCAATAAAATTTAACCTTTTGTAAACGATCCTTTTCCCGCTTCCCTTCTTCGTATAAAATAAACACTGACTATAATATAGAACTTGGTTTAATTCTCATCTTAAATTTCACACTTACAAAATACGTTAGCAACTTCTTTACTAATACTTTACAAATCTATCTCTCCATTCAATCTCATTCTAACCGTCAACGCATTCAACTCACTGTCTTCTTCTCTGTTACCAACTTAACCTATTATATTTAAAATAAACATAGTATACAAAATATCCCTAACACTTTTGTGTTTATTTTATTATTGAACCTGCGTTTTTTTTTTTTGTTGTGGTGCAACCCACCTTCTCTAAAGGGACACGAACCCAGCCAAGACCCTGAGCTACAATTAGAACCTTTAATATTTGAATTTTACAATTAATTTAAGTATCATTTTTTTTTTCTCGCAAGGGGAACGGCACAGATGATTTATTAATATTAACATTATCATAAGCCCATGCAATGTCAAGAAAAGTAGCAACCATATACAGGATGATTCTCAATATATGCGACAAACTTTAAGCGCTGATTCCTGGAGTTATTTTGACCATAAAAGTTCATAAGAACATATGTCCAAAATCGCTTAGTTCTAAAGTTGTACAATGTTTCATAGTAAGTTAAGATAATTAATGTTTTTATTTTAAATTAACAAAATAATTAGTAAAACAAAATTAACTTATGCTAACTGTTCAAAATGACCGCCCCCAACTGCAATACAAGCTTCTATCCTCCGTCGTATTGACTGGCGAGTCCGTTCTAAAATACCAGGGGTATTTCGAATTGTTTGAAAAGCTGCGATAATACGATTTCTCAGTTCATCGACATTTTCAATGGGAGTCGTACAAACTAATAATTTAAGGTGACCCCAGAGAAAAGAGTCCAAGGAATTTAAGTCTGGATACCGAGGAGGTCATGGTTGTGGACCTCCCCGTCCTATCCACCGATCTGGATACGTATTGTCCAAAACTCGCGAGCAACTAAACTAAAATGCGCTGGAGCACCGTCATGCATAAAATACATTTGTGATCTTAATTGCAACGGAACTTCTTCCAGCAGAAGTGGTAAGTCCTCTTCAAGAAAATTGCGGTATACCTCGCCATTTAACCGCATCGGTAAAAAATGTGGACCTATCAAGTGATCTCCAACAATTCCGGCCCACACATTGACAGAGAATTGATGTTGATAACGGGCATTCATTAGTTCGTGCGGATTTTCTTCAGCCCATATGTGATTATTATGAAACTTAATAATCGCGTTTCTACAGAAAGTAGCCTCGTCGGTGAAGAATATTTGAGTCAAATAGTCAGGATTTTGTGCGATTTTGTATTGCATCCATCGACAAAAAGCCACTCTTTGCGGAAAATCTGCCGGCAAAAGTGCCTGCACCCGTTGAATGTGATATGGATGGAACAGTTGATCTTTCAATATTCTCCAAACTGTGGCCTGACTAATGTTTAAAGCAAACGAAATTTTTCTGGTACTTGTAGTAGAATGTTCCTCAATTTCATTTAGTACCATTTCTTCAACTTGTGGAGTTCTCACTGTAGATAGGTACCCGTTATTAGTCGTCCGTTTTTTAAAATTTCCCGTTTCACTAAGACGTTGGTGTAGACGGGCAAATATTGAATGATGCGGGATGATACGGTTCGGGTATTCATAAAGACGTCTAGCAACACGCGGATTTCCATTGGCAAGACCGTAAACGAAATGCTTATCACACATCTCAGCATTCGTGTAATTCATTTTAGAAAACAGACACTGGCAATAAACTGGATGAATACTCTGACAACTATTGACAAATACTGAAGTGACAAATAAACAATTCTCTCTCAACACAATAGTCTTTGAAGAACCAACTGTGATATTATATCGTGGTAGTCATAGTTCATAATTTATTATTAAACATTCAATAACTTTAAAACCAAACCGTTTTGGACATGTACTCATATGAACTTTTATGATCAAAATAACCTCAGGAATCAGCTCTTAAAGTTTGTCGCATATATTGAGAATCACCCTGTATTGTTTATGTAAAAAAGTTTTTCTTATATGAGAAGTCAAAGCTGTAAGATTATCAATTACTGATGCACCCTTTCTGAAAGCAAACATATATTTAAATATATTTTTTGTTAAATAGCTTTTGCACATATTTTGGTGACATACAAAATGTCGAAGTGATTAATGTGTGCACGCTCTGTGGGCAATGATTAAAAAAAGCAGGGCCTACTCTAATCAGGAAAGTATTTGAAAGCATGGTATATTTCATTATCAAATTGTATTCTCCGATATCATTACTTTATCTCTATATAATATAATAACAAAAAATAACATAGCGCATAACTATTATACATTTTTGACCACTTATTTGACAGTAAACACTAATCTTGGCATTTATAGCACACCACAATGATTAAATAAAAATGTCACGCAATATATGCCACCATCAAATAATAATGACGATAATTCTCATATTTCATGTCCTTTTTTTCTTTCTAGGTGAAGCAGTAAGTTTGGTGTGAAAATCTGATAGATATCTGGGAAAAAAGATTAGCAGCATTTAGGAAAAACAATAGGGAAGAAGGAAGAAGTTAAAGCTTAGTGAAAGTTTGTTGAAGAACGGTTAAAGATAAACAGAGTCGTCCAAAAGAATACCGCGCACAGAAACGCATGATATACAGTGTATGTTACTAATGTTGTGACAAAAATTAGTGATTGAATTTTTTTAAATAAATTAGAAGGGAACAAATTAAAAGAACAAGTATAATAATAATAATAATATAATCGTAATTGTGTGAAACGAAGTGATCTATTTTTTCTATTGTAATTGACATTTATTTATTTTCCTAGTATTTTTTTTAAATAATTGTAATTGCCGTCGACCTAAAACAAACGCTCCAAAAGATGGCGCTGTTAAAGGATTGCTTTTCTGGACTGTGTTTCCGCAAGCAACTCAGCATGGAGGACAGGGAACAAGTCGAACAGGAAGCCGGTCTCCTAAGAGGTGTTTATAGCATAAATTAACAAATTATTCGATTCTCAAAGCGATCTCCATCTCACTTCCCATATTCGCATACCGTAAAACCCACTTCGCACGAACGCAGATTGCGTATAATCCCATTTTTTCCGCACGTTAATCCAACTTCGCCCGAGCGCGTTTTTACGTAAAAATCTCATTTTGCGTTATATTGTGACTTTCAGACGTGCCAACCAGCCGCAGGTACACGATGCGTCTGAACGCGGGTATGGACGACGAGATGGACGTCTGCGGTTACCGTAGGAGCCTGTTCAAGATGTCGGCGACCTATTTTGTGATTATCGCGACAGCTGGTCTGTTGCGGCTGGTTTTCCATTGGATGCCGCATTGGTTCCTCAAAGCCACCTCGGTGCAGTGTGATGTCGACCGCGCGCAGTATTTGCTTATAACGGTATTTAAACAGAAAACATGTAGTTTTTTTTTTTTTTTTAGTTTATATCCTAAGTTGGCATTTTAGAGTAGTGGAATAACAAAATATTTTTTGAGGTTTTTATTTTAATCTGTTGTTTTTTCTTGTATGCTGATTTTAGGAGCTTTACAATAAGAAGCACAAAATATACCATGTTAAGCCGTTGAAAGTATTAACTCCTAGAGATATTTATAAGCTGAAGGAAAAGGAGAATTTAATAAATCGGTACCAATTTGATGATAATGTGTATACAACACTTTCGATACATTTTGGTGGTGGAATATTTACAGAGATTGACAGGTTAGATTAATGTCGTATTTTATGTGGTAAAAACATACTCATTTCAAGTAGGCTATCGTCATATTAAAACACTTAAAATAAGTTAATGCATTAGTGCCCAGCATTTTTTGTATTTATTTTTTATTTGTGCAAAACATATGAAGGGTGCACGGGAATAACGATCAAAGTCCGTATTCATACATTAAGACAAATAATGAATTTTAAAGTTTGCGACTTAAAGGTTCAAAACAAAACTACATTATAGCAACTTTGATTTCTACGGACTTTTTGAAACAGTTAAGCGCATTATTATAATACTCAGAATTTCCTACAAAATGGCACCCTTATCTCATTTTCACAAAAAAATGCGACTTTGATCGTTATTCCCGTGCACCCTTCAATTGATACCAGATGGTATGAATTAATGACTAAGTAAATGTCATTTCGTTTCTGTTGTGCCTACTTTGAATGAATGTATTTCCAAAAGCTTGCTGCCATGAAGTATTTCTTTTCTAAACAGGTTGTTGCTTTTCACCTGCAAAAAAGTTACTTATTTCTGGCACGTACAGAAGAAGGAATTTGTCAAACTCCGTGGATTAGACGAGGATGTCAGCAGCGAAGTATTGCACTACAATAAGAAAGGCTTGAGCAAAGATGAACAGTTTATGAGGTACAGATCCGCATAACTTTAAATGAACCAGCTTAAACTCGAATATTTTTTCCGTTACAAGACAGCAGTGTAATGGACCAAATACAATATTAGTTCCAGAGCATTCGATTATAGCGCTCCTATTCCTAGAAGTACTTAATCCATTTTACGTATTCCAATTGTTCAGTTTTGTGTTGTGGTTCGTCGATAATTATTATTATTACGCAGCAGCCATTATGGCCATGTCTATATTTGGTATAACGATGACAGTTATACAAACACGAAGGGTGAGTTCAAAAGATTTTTCTCAATCTTGTTACATAATCCATCCTCCACTTTATTTGTTTTATGCCGTCGCGTAAGCATTTCTCCAGGAGACTCCTTTATCGTCAAGGTTCCCAACTTCGCCATTATACGTTTTGCAAAGTCTTCCCCTTCTTTAACTTTGCATTACTGATTTTTTTTCACCACAAGCCCCATCCAATATAATAATTGTGTATCCTTAACCTCTCTCCCTCTGACTGCCCTTCACTTTGTACCTCTACCACAGCACAGTATATATGAAGGTTTATACTGTGACGACAGTGTCTCATGATTTATAAATCGATTCAACCTTCTCATTGTCAGTCCCTTAGCTAGCAGACTGACATAATTCTGCTACCAGATAGTTCACGTTACTCCCTATGCTGGGCAATTGTCCTGCTGAAACCAAATTTCATTTAAGATTTATATTTTAAATACTTATTTTATGCACCCGTACATGCTAACAGCTATTACTTAACAACAATTCAGACCACTAAAGAATATGAAATATTCGTTTATAAATACGTATTATCCTACTAACTCTCTAAATATCATGCGGTAACCTATCTAATTCTTTAGCAGCATTACTAAAAAAATTCCTACCATTCGACCATCCTTACTATCTACTGCCCTACCTTCCGTACGCGACCGCCACTTATCGGTGAGTGAACATTCAAATAAAAATATAAATAAATATATTTATCCCGCCACGTTCTCGATGTGAATCATTAATCCTTCCACTTCTACATAAATCTGTTTTAAAATTACCGCGACCCATTATTAACTCTACCGCCTCATGGGACAATCTAACCCTCTTTTCCCTAAAACGTGTAATGGACCAGAAACCGCCTCCCATTTGAAGTAGTATCCCACCTACGCTGCCAATCATTTTCAAGTTTATCCCTAAACGCTTTTTTAACTGCGCTAGCCGAAATTAACTCATACCTAATTATCTATCCTGCTATCCTTCCTAGACTAGACACCGCCTCTTACGCTAATTGATCCGTCCTCTCATTAGCGATTGTACCCACGTGAGCCCCAGTCTAAAAAAAGTTTTACATTCCCCTCACGCAATATATACAGGGTGTTTGGCGGAACGATGTAAAGTTTTGTATGGCCAAAGAGTGAGGTTAGGAGCCATATTAACTATATTTATCTTAGTCCAAAGAATAATAGGTGTTGAGTTATTTGAACTTAATTTTTAAGTTTCTGGCAAAAATTAACCATTACACGAGTTACAAGTACCATCGAAGAAACCACCACCATCGTCAAGAAAAAAGTCTTGACTCAAAATTAAAGAGAGAAAATATTGAAATACTAAAGAAACTCCAATGAGTCTATATTCATGTCAAATTTGAGTCAAGACTTTTGTCTTTGATAGTACATCGATTTATTCTTCGCTGCTGTATGTATCATAACGAGTACAATAAAAGAATAACGAAAGTAAAACAAATAATAACAAAGTAACTTAATAATAAGAACAATAACAGAAAAAAATTGAACGCTGCGAACATGCTGTAGATAGACAAGACCTGGCAAAGTTTGACTAATGTCAAAAAATTAGATACTGACAGAAGATATATGAGAATTAGAGAAAGGTAGTGGTTCCTATTCCATTATTGCGCTGTACTGATATTGCTTTGTCATAGTTTATGTTGAATTTCCTGGTATTATTAATCAAAGTTTGTTTTACACACGAATACACTTCGAAAAGGCATAAAATAAGGAAGTTTTTAATGTAATTTTAACATTGGGATTGTTTCATTTAAAAAGAAAAAACAAACATTAGAAACTTAAGAATTATAAATTCTCTATGTCGTTAAGTGATATTTGTAAGTTTATAGTTTCGTTCTAATAACTTCCATAAGAAGTTTAGTTAATATTACGAAAATGAAAAAAGTTATTAATGTATAATGGTAAATTTTTGTCGAAAACTCAAAATATCTTAAAATCTATTACACTTTGGACTAAATTGGAAGATATATCAACGATTAACTATAAGAAAGATAGGAAACTTGACAAACCATACGATCTAGATTGCACCATCTATTGCCGTCGCATAAAACTAGCATTACCTAACCACTCATAGCGGGAAATTCGATTATAGGGCGTGTTACCTGGTGTTACTCATTTTGAAATTCTTTTTTAAATAAAGTAACTTCATTTTTTAAAGGCTGTTTTAATTGCAGACATTTAAAATACACAGAAATAACTAAAAGCTAGCACACTATATACATTAATATAAACAAAACATATAAACGATATTTAACTAAACAAAATAGCACAAAAGTATCCAATACTGTAAAACTATGTACACAAAACTTATATGAAATGAAAAACGGAATGAAATTGTTCAGAGAACGCTTACATAAAACACCAAACACACGTTAAATGTTAAGTTGGGTAAATGCACCAAAAACAAAGTTCGGGAATTCAAAGGAAAACAGAATAAGTAGCTTGCAACAATCGTCAACAACTATACGTCACAACTCGCCATGTCAAACGATCACGGATCCACACCAAGATAAGATATAGATTTCTACTATGACACATGCTGATTATTTCTAATGCGGCGGCAAGAGAGGGCGCGCAATGTTAAGTTTCCATCCCCTGGATATATATGACTAATATGTTGATGATGTCACCTATCGGCCGTACACAACTTTACACCACCACTTTGCACCCGGTATAACATAAAAATGATTGCAATGATTAATTGATGCCTTAATTTAAACTTTTTATTACATCGTTCAATGTTCCTATTATAAACAACAGAATGTCGCTGCTGTACCAGCTTCACCCTTCGACTCATCCATAAAACTTCTTGAATCCTGAAATTCTGAAATTTGTTATAATAATAATGATACTTTTTAATTCGGCGGGATGAACTCGGGTCACCTATTTCTACTCGCCTTTATAAATAGCTTGGTTTTAATCTAATTCTCGTTACTGCAATTAAACCCTCAAAACCTCTTTTATTCGCGTCCCTACAAAATTTCCTCAAACGTAAATCTACTGGTAATACACCCGAAATAACGCACGCCGCATGGGCCGAAATAGATAAATACGCGTTCGCAGCCTTAACCGTCAACAATTTTTCCACTAGCTGTCTACAATCTCCAACAGAAATATGCTGTCCTCGTTCGCGGGCATGTTTGTATTTTGCGCCTGTAATTCTAGAGCGACCTATATTTTTCCTGAGTATTCTAATACATTCGCACTAGAAACTTCGATTGCGTGTTGATGGAAAGATACTACATGTTTAATTAGCTAGGATTATCTCCGCTCTATACAGATAGCGCCATCTGCTGATCCAGTTAGAAATTCTATTATGTTTGTTACAAGTTGTCGAAAATCGTGTTTATTCTCGCCATAACATCATAATTAACTAAATAAAACACTTCATTTCTCAAATGTTGTATAGAAATATATCTTATCTCAGACGATATTGTCTGTAATGGATATAATTATAAGCCTATGTTGAGTATAAACTGAAACCTTTATTGGTTTGTCAATTAATTAATTACTTTTCATTATATTGGTTTTACACATCAGATATCGCAATTGCTTTTAGTAGTGTTAATAAACAAAACGTCCCAAATAAACAACACACAAAATTAAATGAAAATTAAAACTATTATATCGATCTCGCTTGGATTTTTGCGTCTATTTTAATGCTGGGGCAAATAAAACACAACTATTGTTACACTATAATTATCACAATGTCTCCCTTCATAATATTCCTGAAGTGCCTTCATCACTAGTCCTTGATAAGTTTATTGTCTATTTCTCTTCGTTTTAAATGTAAATTAATATTAATTTTTAGAATCAACGCAATCTCAAAGCCACTGTACAAAGTTCCGATGTCTGCAAGGTCTTGAGACCTACTGAGGGCACAGGACAGGGCGATATCGATTACCAAACCGAATTAATCTCGACCGAACACCTGGTTCCGGGAGATATTTTAGAGATACCAGCCAACGGGTGTATGATGCAATGCGACGCTTTACTTCTGACAGGAAATTGTATCCTCAATGAATCTATGCTTACAGGTAATTTGCCTTGCTCCTTGAAAATATCGATCTGCTAACCGTTTTTTTTTTTTTAGGCGAATCCGTTCCTGTTACCAAGACACCATTTCCGCATCTACCTGACTTGTATTACAATCCCAAAGAACATGCTCGTCACACTTTGTTTTGTGGCACGCACGTTATACAGACGAGATATTTCGGTGGTGAAAAAGTGTTAGCTGTCGTAGTTAGGACTGGTTTCTCAACGGCGAAAGGTGAAATAAAAAAATTGTGTTTTAAAAGTTTTATTATCCATGCCCTAATTTGATCTTTTAGGTGGATTGGTTCGAAGTATTTTATACCCTCCTCCTGTGGACTTCAGATTCGAAAAAGATTCGTACAGATTCGTTGCTTTACTTGGATTTATAGCTCTGTTCGGTTTTGTATACACTGTTGTTTCAAAGGTGAGTTTTTTTTATTATATAATTGGAGAGTGCCTTTTTTATTTCTCTAAGTTGAAATAATAATAATAATATGTCTTTATTAAGATTACATTGGACTGTAACATAATATAAGTAGAATAGGGCCAAGTTCAATCATAAAATATGATCCTACTCCACTTTCCACGAAGATTATATCAATATTTACATCCACTGTTTCGAATGAAGTTAATTAATAAAACACAGTAACGTGCTGTCATTGTGTGGTTTTTGTGTAATTGTGCGTATGCAAGTTAATATTCACTAATGTCAACCCAGACAACAACTGTAGTGCACCAAAATTGCATCCAAGATATGAGTGATTCAACTAACTCCCGCGCAAAAATAACGTAATACCAAATACAACCCGGTTTAATTAAAGGTATAGAAGGTTTAAGCAATATATATATTGTAAAAATACACATTTATGTCATGTCTTAACTTATATCAGACATTCTTCATAATTTATACGAGGTACTGAATGGACAATAATGGATGGATGCTTTTCATAGCCATACGCTCTACAACAAAAATATAATATAAATTAAAAAATGTTTCATTAACATATTTCTTTAACATACCTGCACTGCTTACATGCTGTGTTCAAAGTGGGAACCACCATTATTTGTGCAAGCATCTACCCTCTTCTTCGTGTTTTCAGAAACATTTAAACATTTATTAATTGCTCTGTAACGGAACGGGTTTTCTTATCTGGAAACTTTTGGGGGGTGGTCAGCCCGAATTCACTCAAGGAAAACCAAATCCCGTTTCACAGATAACCCCACCTGTTCTTTTGACTGACGAGCCACTGCTGGAAAACAATCTTTTTGTTCGGTAGCGATTGGTTTTAGAAGTTTTAGCCACTTTTCTGTAGCTGAATCGAGGACCGCGGACTAATTGTTTCTTAACAGCAATGCAAAGAATTTTTATAAACTTTAATTGTGACGTCATTCCGTACCCATTACTAGTTCCGCTTCTCTTTACAAGAGGGCGCAAGAATGATCGAAGGCGTTATTTTTCTGAACTTCAAACGCCCTTCTGGAGAGTAACGTGGGATTCGCTGGTCAGCATTAGTAACATACAATAAACAAAGAAGCAGATAAAAATTAAAATAATACCGTATTATCTTAATTAGGCGAGACTTTAAACAAAATAGACTGTTATTTCCTGTGAAGTAGACGCTGCTTCAGCAAATGCCACAGTACTTATCATCAACGTTTTAATAAAGTGAATTTAAATACTTTGTATTATACAGGATGGAATTTCGAATTCTTACAGCTCGTTTGTAATATTCTCTATTTCATTTCTTATTGCTTCTTTTAATTGATCCATATTATGTAAGCGGTTTCGATAAATTTTATTTTTTAGATGACCAAATTAAAAAAAGTCAAGCGGTGTAAGATCGGGTGATCTAGGCGGCCAACGTTCAAAGCCAATAACTGTTATCAAAAAATTCCTGCAAATACTCTCTTGTATGAGCAGCAGCATTGTCATTTTGTAAATAGCCTAGGTGTACTTCATCATCAAATAATTGTTCCACAAATTCATGTAATATAAGTCTATATCTGGCTGCTGTTATTGTATCTTCGAAGAATATCGGTCCTATTATACGTCTCCTGGACATTGCCACCCATATGCCTATTTTTTATAGGATGCAACTCCGTTTCCCGAATAACATAAGGAATTTACCTTTTTTTTAAAAAAAAATAAACATTGCTATTGGTTTAATGTATATCTAAGGAATGACGATGTTTTAAATTTGTAAATCTTACTTTTTTCTTTCTGACTACGCCTTGTTTAATTTAACAGGTGATGTAAATTCTCAAAATATTAGGATTTGGTCCGCACAAAGTCCTCATGTTATTAGGTAAACGGAATTGCATCCTGTAAAAAATAATTCCTTACGTTTTTCGAAATCTAGTGGCAGTAATTGCTGCACGATAGAAATTTTATATGGATGATAATGAAGCTTCCGTTTTACAGCTTTCTGAGCTGATCCATAAGATAAACCTACAAAAAATTCACATTACTTTTTATAACACCGTTTATGATATGTATTTCTACCAGTTGGTTGTGCAAGTTGCCGTAATGGCTTTCCAGGGCTGTGATCCAAACGAGCACGTACGTCTTCCACCACATTTTCGGTTAGAACTGATGGGTGACCTGGTGACTTTCCCTTCAAAACACTTCCAGGTCCTCTAAAACGATGGACAACCCGATTGATGTGTCGAAGAAGAGTTTCATTATCCATTTGCACTTCGACAAATTGATTTATAAATTCTTCAGCGTAAAGTACAGCTCAATATCTCCACTGCCCCACACCTCGTCGCTTACCATTTCGAAAGTATACCTCCAAAATAAATTTATCTTGATCCAGTGTAAATGGCATTTTGCCAAAAAAAAAAAACACGTTACGCTCTCAATGCGAAATGAAGGCGTAGTCTTGGGAAAGACTATATGTGAAATTAACAAACAATAATACGGAATGACTAAATAAGCAAAATTCAAACACGAAACGCACGCGTATGTAAAACATATGTCAATATTGGCAGCAAAATTTCATTAGGATTGGATAAAAATATTGATTTGCGCATAGCGGAAAGTAGTGTAGGATCAGGGCAATCATTCTTGATCTCAGTGTACATCTGATTGCTCTACCATTTAACCCCAAATATATATATAAAACCAAACAATACAAGAGCACGCAAAATACTTAAATAACAGATACAAAGACCGAATAAAAGCAAAAAGTTACAAATAATGGTTGAATATGCACACATAAATCATTGGTTAACTAGAAGAAAAAGATATACATGTTTACCAAAAAAAGGTTTTGCTAAGAGACTTGAAACGATCTAGTAGGTTGCTATAACAATTTGCAATGTTGTATGAAAAAGAGTTATACGGTAATGTAGTGGCGTAAGGCGACCTTTGTAACGTAAATTCAGATGAACGAAAACATAAAGTAAACTACTCTAGCGATAATTGTAGAAAGGAAAAAACATAACGCATGGAATTTGTGCCAATTAGCAATATTTAAGCATTTAAGTTCTTTTAATTTGTGACATATGATCATATTTTCTGATACCAAATATCAAACGCATACGCGAATTTTGAATGCTTCAAGGTCGGAGTTATTAGCATGACTAACCAGGGAATTAATTAACATTGCTTTAATTTCCTTACTAAGGATATGCTTTTGCTAGTAAATCATTTTCAATGCGCTGTAGGATTTTTGAAGGCAAACAGAAATATACTCTTAAACCGCAGGTCTACATCAAACCAAACCTCTAAATTCTTTGCCTCGTCAACAGTAGGTAATGCATAGCATCCGCCTCGAATCATTTTCCAATAAATGAGAACGATGAATCTTTTTTACTAAATATCGTCACAGAAGGTGTAAAGGTATCGGATACTTTGAAAGATTTATATATCTGAGTATCGTCAGCGTAAAAGTGAGAATTGCAGTTAAAAATAAACAAACTCATCTCAGACGTATATATGGTGTACAACAAAGGATCCAAGATAGATCCCTGCGGTACCCCACACCGAACAGGTAAAAACGACGAAATTTCACCAGATAGCCCTACAGCTTAGAATCTACCATTCATTCATTCATTAAGTTAGGGTGGGCACCTAAAGTCCGGGCACTCGAGCTAGGTACTCATTGTACCATTCCTATTAAGTCTCTTATTTCCACTCGAGCAGCTTGGTGTTCTCTATAAAGCCCAGTATCTTGCCCAGTGGAAATTTGAAAACCTTCGAGATCTCCAATAGATCTCTCCCGAAACATCGAACTAGAGGAAGAAACGAGTTTACATGTAATCTGCATATGTGAGGAATTGAAAGTACTCAGGCAGAAATACTTCGGGAAGCATCTATTGGAGCCCTCGAAGGTTCTCATGTTTTCACTGGGCAAGATACTGGGCTAGAGAGGCTAGAGAACACCAAGCTGCTCGAGTGGAAATAAGAGAATCAATAGGGATGGTACAATGAGCACCTAGCTCAAGTGCCCACCCTAGCTTAATGATTGAATGAATGAATCTATTGTAAATAAAGCAACATTTGATGTATTTATTTTTGTATATCAATGCTCTGGTAATAGATCTGCGATAAATAAACAACCTTCAAACACTCATAAAGAAAAGACCCATGGCCACTATCACTAATAACAAACTATTTATTGTTTTGTTTCTAATGCAGATCCTAAGGGGAGTTTCACCTACCGACATAGTTCTAGAAGCCTTAGACTTGATCACAATCGTTGTACCGCCTGCTTTACCAGCCGCCATGACCGTTGGAAGATTCTACGCGCAAAATAGATTGCAAAAGAACCAAATCTTCTGCATCTCCCCCAGATCAATTAACGTATCAGGGTCAATTGACTGTGTGTGCTTCGATAAGGTGCGCATAACGGAACTATTATTCGCTCCGACTTAAAATATTAACCTCTCGACCAATTTCAGACGGGTACTTTAACCGAAGACGGCTTAGATTTATTATGCGTAGTTCCTGTCGAAGGAAATAAGTTCCAAAACCCAGTTACCAACGTCGAAACTTTACCACGTAATGTATTCGTAGGCGGACTGGTGTCTTGTCATTCTTTAACTGTGATAAATAAGCAAATAACAGGGGATCCACTTGATTTAAAGGTGATTAATTACAAATTAATTCTAGACCGTTGTCAACCTTCCCATATAATTCTTTTTTGTGACTTTTAGATGTTCGAGAGCACGAAATGGACGATAGAGGAAACAGACATATCAGACAACTCGAAATTCGACATGATCTTCCCGACAGTCTTCAAACCGCCCAAGAATCGCAACAAAAGCATCTCCAACTCTTCCGATTCGATCTTCAAAGACGATTCGGACTTCGAGATAGGCATGATACGGGAATTCCCCTTCTCCAGCAGCCTGCAGAGGATGGGAGTGATCATTCGAAAGCTCGGAGGTCAGAACTTCGAGTATTATTGTAAGGGATCCCCCGAGATGATATTGAATTTCGTGGACGCCAATACGATTCCACATAATTTCCACGACGTGTTAGAAAGTTACACGCAGGAAGGTTACAGGGTCATAGCTTTAGCGCATAAGGAGTTGAAGATGTCCTTATTTGAAAGTGCAGAAGGTGCAACGGGAGGCCATCGAGAATGATTTGAAGTTCCTAGGGTTGATCGTATTGGAAAATAGGCTCAAAACGGATACGACGCCTTGCATAAAGACACTAAACGATGCTAGCATCAGAGTGATCATGGTTACCGGTGATAATATGTTGACAGCTTTAAGCGTGGCCAGGGATTGCGGCATCGTAGCTCAGGGACAAAGTGTAATAGCCGTTAACTGTGATTTGGAGACGAACTCAGTGCCGAAGCTGTATTTTACAATGACCACTGCCAAACGAGCTAATCTGATTAATAACGATCTAAGTTTAATGTCGAATTCGGCCAGTATTGCCAGTTTGGACACCGTGGAGTCGCAAATAGTCACTAATAACGTACAAAATGACGTACAGAATAGGCCTCAGAGTCTCTGCAATAACTACAGGTAAGATTTACAACAACAAAAAATAAAGATGCGCGAAGTTTGTATTATCATTATTATTACTACTAAAATTCGCCGTTTAGGTTCGCACTTACTGGAAAGGCGTGGTCCGTAGTGAGGCAACACTATCCCGAATTGGTGCCGAGATTGGTCACTAGAGGGAGCGTTTTCGCTAGGATGTCTCCGGATCAGAAGCAGCAGTTGATACAGGAACTGCAAAATCTTGGATATTATGTCGGTAAGTTTGCTAAAAATGGCTAGAGTACTCGCCAAATGGCAAGGATGTCCAAGCTGCCTGAAAATGCTTACGTCACAAACTATTATCAAATCAAAGTATAATACATAAAGGACTAATTCAAAAGTTAGGAATTATACTACATGAGTTTTAATAAAAATAATTCTGTCTGTTTTTAAATGATGGACGAGGGACATGGAAGTTCACATAGTTTAAAAGGTAAGGGGAATCAATTAAGCCATGAATGAGTTTGTAAATAAAGTTGGCTGCATAATCTTTGCGGCGATCAGCCAAAGGAACGCAAACTATGCCTTTCAAGAAGAGTATTATAATCAATGCGTCTTGGAGGGTAAGCACCATCAATTTTAAAAGACAGAAACTTTAAAAAAATTCAAGTTGCAAGTTCATGGCACAAATAATAAGGTGACCATACAGGAGATGCGTATTCCAACGAGCTACCAACAAAAGCAAAGAATAGTGCCTTCAAAGTGCTACAATCATTGAAATGCTTTGCCGATCGCATTACAAAGCCTAAGTTCTTCATTTCTCGTGAACATATATACTTAATGTGTGGTACAAAGGTGAGGCAAGAGTCAAATCATATACCTAGATCCTTGTAGGTTGTGCACTTCTCAACAAATTCATCGCCAATCATATATAGTGAACTGATCACATTACTGCTTCTGGAGTATGACACTGTACAGCATTTGCTCACATTGATCTTCAGCGAGTTGGCGGTGCACCATCCAGACAAAGCATCCAAGTTCTGCTGTAAATAAGCAATATCCTGCGGAGATTCAATCACCCCATACAATTTTATATCATCCGCATGCGCTGACATTGCAGCATGTTAAGTAAATCATTAATGTAAGCTATGAAAAGCAGGTGACCCAAATTAGAGCCCTGGGGCCACGCCGAATGTCAAAAGTAATTCATAGAACTATAGCCATTAAAATACACATAACTGATTCTATTCTGTAAGTAGGACGATAGCAATCTGTTAAAGCTGGGGTTCATACCCAAACAGCTAAGCTTGTGAAGCAGTATTCTGTGGTCTATTGTATCAAATGCGCTGGAGAAGTCAATATAAATCACAACTTGCTTTTGCTTATTCAGATGTTCAGTAATGTACTGCGTGACTGTTACCAAATTGGTGATAGTAGATTTCCCTGACAGAAAGCCGTGTTGAAACGGTGAAAGTCGTTGTTGTATATTCGTTAATATTGCTGCATGTAATAACTGTTCAAACACCTTGGAAAAATTAGAAAGCAAGGAGATGGCTCGGTAGTTGTTTATTTGGTGTTCATCGCCTTTCTTATGGATGGGAATAACTCTTGCACGCTTCCATATGTTTGGAAAAGTTGACGTTTTGATACACAGATTAATTATGTAAGTTAATGGTTTTGCCAATACAAATAATTTGTGCACGATTGTTATCCTAGAACAACACTACACTTTATTACTATAATTAATAAATATTAGATATTTTTAAACACAATTTTTATTGCGGAGAAATGTCTAAACCAAACTCCATATGCGACTTTCTACTTTTAATGATGGCCGTCTGACTCATACGCTTGCTTTATATCTCCCTACAGTGATAGTGGGAGACTCACTTCCCCCACAGTGCCGAGTACTGTTTTGCGTCGTTGGCCAGAGAAATATATTTCAATTTCAGTTTTTGGCTTTAAATATCTACTAAAATCTGTCTGATAATCGTTCCTATTGTTCCTCTCCGTTTTGTGTGGAGAGTTTGAATAGTATACTTCAGTTACTATAACAGACGAGGTACTACGTGAGTCAGTTTGCTATGACGTCACGACCGTGTTGCAAATTTTCTGTTCGTCAAAACGTAAACAAACCGTTAGGTTATTTAACTGTCAAACACTTTTGACAGGTGAATAAACAAACTCTTAAAAATAACATTTACCGTTAATATTAGTGATGATTCTTTTTGAAAATCAGGATTTAAAGTATGTTAATCTTGATAGCAGTGGAAAAAATAACAAAAAAGCACAAGTGAGTACAATAAATTTAATCGGGACCATTATCGCTTAAAGTATTCACAGTAACGATTAGTATGCAAGTTTCTTCTCTATCAAAACCAATCTCTCTGATTTACTACTTCTGAATTTCGTTTCCAATATGTTGTGCACCAAGTACGTCAAATTTCCAGACTAATTTAATTCAATCCTCTTTATACAATTATATGCATCCTTCGATCTGCCATATTTCATCCATCGTTTCGTAACAAACTTCCTTTTCTTTGAGAACAAATGAGGAGCATCCGTGCAAAACCGGCTATATCCATTTTGGTAAAATGTAGGGAAAATGCCAAAAACTCCCCATTTTTCGGCCTTAACAGATATAGGAAATATAAAAATAGTTTTGTGGGCTTTGATGAGGTCGATTGATAGGACCTATTGTCAATTTTTGAAAAAGTTCACAATAAGGCCAAATTTGAGAAAAACCATAGGATATAGCCGGGTTTGCTCGAAAATCCGGTGATAAAATGTTAAAAAGCACTTTATTTTAAATAAAATATGCACAAATAAAACATAAAAACTCTAAAAAACTTTAAAAATGAATAACAAAAAAAACACAGAACAGGAAAATTCTTAAATTAACTTCATAGAAACTTATATTAAAACTGCAGCCTCCTCATGAAGGCAGTCACATGGCTCAATATTATCACTCCTCTTCCCTCACCTCATCTACAGGCAATAGAAGGTTCTTGTACCATTCTAAGTCAGGACGGTTGCTCCACTTTGTTCCAAATGCTTCATTCATGAGGTGAGAGAGACTTTTCTTTTTCTTTTCCGGTATAGTGTTCTAAGCTTGACCTCTTTAACACTACATGAATATCTTGCTCCTTCCCTTTTTCAATAAAGTCTGATGAGCATTGTTGTGCTTTGAATTCTATAATATTCATGAGTGGTGACCCTTATTTCAGCATTCTGCGTACAACGATTGTTGCCTCTCTGAATCTGAATTCTTTTAGTATCTGCAATGCCCTTCACTTTTTTGTATCGTGTTTCAAGTTCTTGATGTCGTATATCTTCCAGTCATACCCAATTTTTTAAACGCCGCCTACTTCCGAATATAGATCAATATATTCTTCTGTTGTAGTTATAACAGGATGTTTTCTTAGTATTCGTTCCACCTTCCAAAGCATCTATCGGCTGCCATGAAACATGACCCCGTACTGGGAATGTTATTATGATTTCAGAACATTCTCGGGAGCTTTATTTGCAAGCCAAAACATCAAGTATGTACTACATGAGAATTTTTGTTTTGGCCTGCGCATCCATCACAGAATAGTCGAATCTGGTGTATATCAGCATAGTCCAAGGTATCTAGGTGACACAGCAATGCAGAGCCCCACTTCGGTTGAAGCCTCGACCGGCAGCGTCTTCCGTCCAAACATAGAAAGTAGGATTTCGTGAGGACATACCAACACAACAAAATGCGTAGAAACTGATTTGATGGGCATAAATGCATCACCCACTGGTGTGCGAGGTAGAGGCTGCACCTGTTGCAGGTCAAAAACAAAAACTCAAACTTCCTCAGGAGTTTTCTTTTGCAAGCTCATAAAAAAGCACTCGCCCTTTTTCTGTGAACACGATACTCAGTAATTAGCTGTCTTTTTCTTTTCTATATTAGTTTCCGTTTTGTATTGGCTCTTTAATCCTGGCACATTTTCCACAAACATCTGAAGCAGGGGATGAGAACCCGATGTTGAATTCATTAACGAATATGTTTTATAACATATTATAGGAAACCCAATTAGCTGCTTCATTTTGGTGATTAAACATCTTTCGTAATCTGGCAATGGAAAGATTGGCGCTCAAATACATTCTCCTTGATTTTTTGCGATTATAGTGTGATTCACGACCTTTCAGCTTTTTAATAAAATTTCGAACCAAATTTTTCTTATCTTCAGTTTTATTAGACACCGATCACCGCCTCTTTTTTCTCTTGGAGTTCCTCCTCAAGAATCACTTTGGCAACAGTGTTTGTTCATGCTTGGTAATCCAAAACAGCCGTGAAAATTTTTTGACATAACTCTTATACTCTCGCCATTTCGTTTTTTTCAAAAGTAGGAAACAGTCATCTTTTTCTGTTCTATCAGACCCTGACTCCTTCTACGACGAACAGGTTCTGCAGATAGCATATGGCATAATCGGACGTCTTGATTTACTTTACTGGCATCTGAATAAAAACGTTCTCGTATAGAATGCATTCACGCTGTTGCAAAACTCAAGCATTTAAACTACGTCCATTATGTTGGCAAGGACGAATGAAAATTTCGAAAAGCCGGATCTGCGTCGTCGTACCTGCCCAAAATAACGTTGCGATTGAAGGCAACTACGGCTTAACGCTTAATATAATATGCGAAAAAACATACCTTTTTAGCTTTATTCATCTGCCGCTTAGATACTTTGTCTTACGCTTTCGGCTGCCGTCATTTCCCGCTCAATAGTGATCTCATTAAGGTCCATAATATTGATTTTATTATTACTAATAACAAACATAATACTTCTACTAACACCGACTAACACAAACTACCAACTAACAACAACAATACTTTCAAAATTTTAATATAACCACGAGACGTCTGTCAAAGTAACATCAGTATAGGCACTAACCTCTTTCTTCTCACTGCTGAATACATACTAAACCGTCGGCGTCAATTGCCACCGGCACTAATCGAATGATAAAACAGCTGACTTGTCGGTAAAACTTGTTAAAAGTAGTTAAAACTCGTTTATTTTGGAAATAGCCGCTTTTGCTATGAAAACGTGGATTTATCCGGTTTTGCACCAAAAGCTACTTTTCAAATGCGATTTTAACACAGTTTTAGCCGGTTTGGGTCCGAAATACTTTACTAGTCGATAGATTATAAGCTAAAGATATGAAATACACAAAAAAACGAAAAACTGAAGAAAATGGATTTAGCCGGTTTTGCACGGATGCTCCTCAAATAATATATACCACAACAATGTGTTTCAACCATAGAAATGTCTATTTCTTTAAGAGCACTGTTCAAAATATTTAATGTGTTACATTAGTCTGAAAAATGTATGTGAAAGAACCACTTCTATAAACCAATTTGTTATATATACTCATGTTTTCGTAACATGTATAAAATTGTGTTTCCAATAGCACATTGACAATGAGTAGAAAAAATTTTTACAACATTTATTTCGTATGCATTTTCGTTTTGGGTTAGTGGATGTAATTCCTTGTTGCATGTTGAAATTTTACTTATGTTTGCGAATGTTGAATGTTTAGAACACTCGTTACCCTCTAAAAACGAAATACTATAAAGAATATGACATTAAAAATATATGGACTTTATACTCCTCGCACGAAAATTAACGGGCGCAATGGCGTTCTGCGTCGAAGTACACCATTAACGAAACTATTAACTCCTTCGATTGTTACACAATGGTTTCGGTATGGTTTAGTTGCAATAACTACTTATTTTAAATAAATATATACCAAGTATAAACGCAAATTCCCACACTTTACTGCAAATGCAGAATATAACCCTTTGACAGTTGACAGCTATAACTAAATTGGTGGGAATACATTGGGAAGATGTGACAAGCATGGAATTTAAAAAGCAATAGGCATCAACATAGTATCTTTAATTGAACATGAATAAGTTATATGTTAGTTGTTATTTTAATAATATGGTATCGCATGGCCCGAATTTGCAAGTAATGACGTACCTCGTCTGTTATAGTAAATGAAGTATAATAAAAAGAATTCTTATTCCTACTATTAAGTAAGAAAACTGCAAGAAACAAAGGAAATAACAATAAATTGAGTTAAAAACGCATTAGAATTACTCTTGGGCTAGAGATATTGTTAATTATTTCCGGCTATGTCCCATCCTCAAAATCAACATGAGAATAATCACTGCAGAGGCGCCGTCATATATAAATTGCCAAAGTCACGCATGCAATGAAATAAAGATTTCCAAAAGTTATCTTGTCTGTTCCTAGTGCAAATTTAATCTCAGCGTCTTGCATCACTTGTGCTCAGCCATCTATGATCCAGCGTACGGACAGTTATCAAACTAACACTACAATAATTATTGTGCGTTATGCACACTTATCATTAAACGCAGCCATAATTACGATAATTAATTCTTCAAAATTCTAAAACCAATTAAACTATGTATATTTGTTGCCCTTCTATGAAAATTATGGAAAATCGGTTTATTAACCCGTATCACTTTTTTACAGCTATGTGTGGCGACGGTGCGAACGACTGCGGCGCCCTCAAAGCGGCACACACTGGCATCTCGCTATCGGACGCAGAATCATCGGTCGCCAGTCCCTTCACCTCGAAGAATCCAACATCACTTGCGTCCTGAACGTCATACGCGAAGGCAGAGCCGCGTTAGTCACCAGCTTCGGCATCTTCAAATACATGGCGGCCTACAGTCTCTGCCAGTTCATCTCGGTGATGATACTCTACAGTATCGAATCGAATTTAACGGACATAGAGTTCTTATACATCGATCTGTTCATCATCTCGATCTTCGCGTTCTTTTTCGGACGTACCGAAGCTTACGAGGGCAAACTGGTATCGACGACGCCACTGAACAGCTTAATCAGTTTCACTCCGATCCTCTCGCTGCTGCTCCAACTGGTTCTGGTGGTGTTCTTCCAAGTGTTGAGCTTCGAGCATCTGAAACTCGAGCCCTGGTACGTTCCGTTCAACCAGACGCACGGCGCGGACAAGGACGACGTCGGCTGTTACGAGAACTACGCCATTTTCACCATTTCCAGCTTCCAATACATAATCTTGGCCATCGTCTTCAGCAAGGGTAAACCGTATAGGAAGAGCATCTTCACGAATTACGGCCTGATAATCGCGACGATCAGCGTGACCGCGTTCTCGGTCTTTCTAGCTTTCTCGCCCGTGGAGTTCCTGACGGAGCAATTCGAGCTCGTCATGCCGGCAGATGTGACGTACCGTCTGTTTCTGATGGGCTACGCCGGTCTGAACTTTATAATCAGTCTGTTAGTCGAGATATACGTGGTCGATTACTTGGTGTTTGGGAAATTGCGCATCAAATATCACAAAATCGAGAAATCCAAGCGGAAATATCTCGTGATCGAACGCGACATGGATAGGGACACTAAATGGCCGATCCTAACCTCGAATTATCGCTCAGCCGCATCGCCACTGACGTCCACGCCGCAAATGCCGGCCGAAATCGTTATAGAAACGGAAAGACCCGATTCCAATTTTGTATTAAAGAGCCTGTTACAGCAGCAGGATGGCGGTGATACACTGAGCGGCAATTCGGATTACGACCTATCGAATAAGGTAAGCGATGCGTCCGAACAGACGACGCCATATCATTTAGCTAGTAATGTCGATTATTGTGAGACACCGGATTTTAGTGAGTATAACACGCCCAGCCGATTCTCGAGCCAAACCGAGGACGTATTTTTGACCAGTAGCGATCTGAACAACTGCACTTTGCCGAGATTCGCCCCGTTAAAGAACGGAATCGCCAACGGACACCTAACCGCCTCGAAAAGTCACACCAATTCCCCGTTCCACACCGAAAAACTCCCACCCACCGTTTCCAGTAGCGAGCAAGAGATGCGAGTCGCGCCGCGCGATTTAAAACTACTCCTCAGACCGCCGTTTCAAGTCGCTAAGAACGGTCAAACCGTCGGTAATTCGGATCCGCGTTCTTTATCGCTGAATACGGGTTTAGATTCGCTCAACGCGCCCTCGTTGAACGCGCGAGTGGACGCGTCGATCGTGGAACGTACAGTCGATAAGATTAGGAATAAGAACAACAATTTAGAGCTAGAGAATTTCGTCGAGAAAAGGTGAGAATTACTTAATATCCGTATAGGGTGTCTCTTTCCCTGTCGTAACGTGTGTTATTGTCGTCGTCGTGTGGCGTAGTTGACATCCGAATGGATCCGGATCTACGTAGTGAATTTAGATGATTACTTACTTACCTTAACGTTATGCGTACATAATGATTATATTTTAGAGATGATATATATAATATTGAACTAATGATTACAAAGTAAGAGAGAATTTATAACAACCGTGATACAATTTTTATTTTGTAATTTTTGTGTTGATAATAAATTTTTTAATTGGCCAATAGATTTTTTTTTTACCTCGCACCAATCATGAAATGGTTTATATGCAAACTGTACTGCTAACTATAGTTAGTTTAGGCAGAGTATTCGCAAACGCATTCGAAACAGTTTCCGCCTGGCGGAATGATTTTACACTAGAGCATTGATTATATATAATATAGATATACCAACAGTCCCTTTATCAAAATAGTCAATTAAAGTGTCACTAGATGTCGCTTATATCTACATATTCAAATTAAATTTTTCGTCAGATTTATTTTAGCATTTATGAAAACCTAACTACATAAAGCGTACTCTAGTGGAAGTGGCACATTCATTGAATTTACACTTGTATATCTACGGAACAAAAAACAAAAGTCGTTTTTTTGCGTGTCTTAAATCTGATACCGTAAAAAGTAATAAACAGATGTTAAAAATGTGATATATTTTGCGGTAAATATATCGAGTATAAATTGTGTTTCAAACTAATATTTAAATCAAAATTTTCTATGCCCTAACCTTATTTTTATATTCTGGTACATAATTAAAGTAAAACCAAACTAATGGCTACTAATATAATTTATGGTATATACAGCGGGAGCGCAACAAATATCAATTTATGCTGGAGCTTTTATTAGTAGTTTTAGGAAAAAATTGTGAATAAAAGTTGAAGTACTAATTATTTACATAACTTTATAAATAAATATAATATAATTAATATTAAACATAATAATATAAAAAAAGAAAGGAATATATAACATACAGTGATCGGTAGAACGTGCGCATCATATGTGAAATTTTGTTTGTCTTTGAATTTAGTAAATCTTTCTTCTTACAAATTGCCTCTACATGTCTAGAAACTAAAATAACCCTCATAAAATCTGCCTAAAATTTAATTGTATACCAGGGAAGGTCAAAATATAAAACTACGCTAAGAGTAAGTATCTCATTTTTGGGTTAGAAGATTCTTTTATTAGAAAATGTTGTTTCAAATTTAACGCTATGTCCAATTATGAAGATTCGTTTAATTTGAGCAAAAAAAATTAATCGCTTTTTTCGGAATTCCTGTATACAAATTGATCCTGATCATACAGCTGTCATATCCTATCCTGAGAGGAAATCAATGTGTACAATAACATAATTAGTTAGTTTCAAAAATGTTATAGCTTTGAAAAGTAAAACTTCAAATAAATGTTTTTGTTTTCAAATAAAACAAAATAATAATACTCTAATTAAAATTTATAAAGAGCTTCTTCATAAATAACAGACCCTTAGATCTTAGATCGAGAGAGGAGAAAAGACATTCACCCTCTGCTTACTTTTGAACAAATAGAAAAAAAAATTATTTTTTTACAAATACCTACGTTATCACAACATGCGAATATGTCACCTAGGAAAAGTGGAAGTTATGAAACACATGTTTTGGTTCAATAAGTTATTATGTCTAAAATCTACACATACTTTTTTTTAGGAGAAAACGGGAGTGAGATTATTATGTTATTACAATAAACGTTTACTAATACTATTTTATTCAAACTACAATAAAAAAATAAAAATTAAAGTATTCTATATTGGTCGAAAATCGAACGTAAACATAGACTTATTAATATCATACGTGATTTTCATCTTACTATATCTCCTGTACGACTTTATTTTATCATTGTAGATAGCTGTAGCATGATACAATATATAGAATAACAATTAAGGCATGAACGCATCGATAGTTTGTCTGTATTTTCTTACAATTATCAAGTTTACAAATTTGAATAAATTCATAATAAGGCGCGGACAATGTAGAATGCGTGATAAACAGCACCATCTGTTATTTAGAAGCGTAACACTGTTCGAGCTAAGAGTTACAGAGATCTTAGATATTCCACTTATATTTTGGACCAGAAAACGGTGGCGGCACTATAACGGCGTGGTCCAAAACGCTCAAATTAAAGCGTTGCCATTGCCTCTATGGACGTGGTTTATCTATATTAATATAACAAATGGCTACTAGCGGAATAGGGAAAACAGTCGGGCACGGTATTCTTGCGTATAATCGTTTACTTATGTGTGTATATTCAGGCTAAATGGAATTTGTTTTACCTGTGATTCACCTGAAGGGTGTAGCTTAAGGCTACCTCTAATATATGTACAATGGCTTAAAAGTGAAATTATTGTTCGGTACCTAATACCATAATTACAAGATAAACCATTTGTCTACACTATTTTTCTAAGACATTTATTTTCATATAGTTAATAGAAGTTTTTGGATTGGACATTTTATAGCATATTACTAATTTCCATATATTTATGGAAATTAGTAATATGCTATAAAATGTGTTCTTTCCAATCCTTTATTATTAAAAATCACTGTCGACGGTTTCGGCCTTATGCTATGATTTTATAGATATTTAATTTCCACAATTATTTCAATTAAAAAAAGTGGCTACGTGTTAAAGATAGGAAGCATACGAAATATATGCAAGTGTGTAGCTTACATTCAAAGATAATTTCACTCTGGTAAATAATTATCTATGCGGCGTGTTAACCATGTTGATTATTTACCTGTTATTAAGAGCGCAAAACCGCCCAAAAAAGTAAAAGATATTTTAAAAAGAGTGCAGTTCCTTCTTTAAAGTTATGAGAAACGAAATAAAGACAGGTAGAATATATAGACAGCAAATATTAATTGTCTGAACTTATTGAATTTTTATGCAGATGTGAATGTATTTAGATGACTTTAAACAGAAGTCTATTTTTTTAGTCATCATGTAGCTATACATAAAACTACATGACTCGTTCTAGGGAACGTTCTCGTCCTGTCCACTCAAGTATGTAAATATAATCGACTTAATACACACTGCCATATTAACCTACATAACACTATATCGAAATTGTGAAATTGATCTGCTTGTCTACGTGATACATACACAAATGGCCAATTGCAGGCCCAATGTTTTCCCTATTGGCGTAGCCATTTTGTAATGATTTCTTAGCGCATTCAGGTCGCGGCGCGGGCTGGCGGAATACAGAGTAAGGACAATGGATGAGTCACGGGGTCTCAATTCTTAAGCTCTAACCACTTCAAACAACAGCCTCCCAATATGGCAGTTTGTTATTGTTTACTTTCGTGCCTACAGAAATTAGTTTAAACTAATCCGTTTAATCTACATGATTTACTTGTTTTATGTATTTATTTTGCGTATTTTATTACTTTTCTCTGCGGTTTTAAAAACAATTAATGAACCTTAAGGTGCATTGTGAAAAAGGTAACGTCATTAGCCATTTTTGGCTAGGTTTGAGTGAAATAATCGTGAAAGAATCGCCAATTTGCATCATGCTATTTTGTTATTCGCTCTTGCAGATAAATTTCTGATGTTACGATGGTTTTCTTTGGATTTCGAATGAAGCTATTATATACAACAGGACAAGAATTAAGAAAGTACACGGATAAGAAGAACTATTGTCGTTGTGCAGAGGTTCCTAGGTCACATTAAATCAATTGTTTGATCATTTTGTTAGATACTCATTTTAAACTGTATCGCAATAACTATCTAAATTCACTTTATGTTCACTTTTTAAAATAATGTGATCTTGGTCTGAACTGCATTATACTACTATAAATTTTAATCCTCACATTTCACATTAATTCACATTATAGACTGTTGGAATCTGCAATTCTACCTAATGAACCTACACTAAAGGAAAACACCTAATGTACCTACACTAAAGGAACGCATCTATTGTAACAGAAGAACAAGGGACTGACTTCATGACATGTGCTTGTACAACAAGTGTGTAGCATCTACGATAAGAATATAAAATAAATGTGAACTGTCTGTTTTATTTACAAACCAGGAACATCGGGTTACTACCACATAACTGGGAAATCGTACATAGACAATTCGATATTATTTACTCTACGCACATAGGAGTATTTCATCAATGTAGGCGGCTAAAAATCGATTTCCTGAAACTCAAGCCAGGTAAAAATAAAGTCCCCAAAGAATATTGTGACGAGCAATTGAAGGAAATGAAACATAGTTTCTCTTATTTGAAATCCCAATTTATGAAAAGGTGGGCAGAAAGCACATAAAAAAGCGGAAAGTTTTTGTTGCAAAGAACGAAAAATGGTTGCAAGGAACTTTCGAAATACCGAAGCTACAACGTTCTCCTGGTCGACCAACAAAATCATTTCAAGATTTAAGAGAAAGGAGCAAACGGAGAAAAACAACGGATGTACGCAGTTTGAAGAGGTTACATTCACATTTTTAGGGAGTTATCGCACGCACTACGCTAAGAATACGGTGCGCTACATCACGAAAAAAACATTTATCGGCCGTAAAATGAGTAACGACCGTACGCTATTTTTCAGAAATAACGAAGCTGTCAGAAGTTACTTTACGTGCCACTATTTGCTTAAGTTTGATAATTTGAATTTAACAGCTTGTATTTGCATTAGACTTGTATTTTACGTTTCGATAAAATAGCGAGATGCAGCGATAACTCTAAATTTCGGGCGTACGTTAAAATTAAATACCGTGTAACGCTACGTAACGTTAGCATTAGCGAGCATTTAACGTAGTGCGTGCGATAACTCCCTGTTAGTGAAGTTATAAAGGACGTTATTTTTGCCTTTTCCGCGCGGTTTATTATATTCCCGAAACCAACCAATTACCGGAAAACTATCCAGGCTTCTAACTCTTTTGCACCTTCATTCGCCGTCTGACATAGCACTTCAATGCTATTTTTGAAATGGAAAATAGAGATAAATATATAATATTTAACTAATAATTAAACATAATTGAAGTAAAATAATAAAAAAGAAGGAATTTACATCAATGGCAATATAATTTTTATGTTCATAATAATAAAAATAGTGTCTTTATTACGATTGCATTGAACTACGACACATCTAATTAGAATAAGGGCGAATATAAATTATAAAATATACACCAAGAGCTCACTTTCGACGTGTCGATTACCATAATAATGAATAAAAGAAGGATGAAAATATGACTTCTATCAGTTAACAAAGTTGAGAAATACGCATGTTACTCTGCTGAGCGGTTGTGTGGCAGATACACGCTCGATTATACATCTCCAATGCATGCTATTAACGCAGCATCACCTCTATTCTATCTTTGTCTAACTACTACAAAATGCTATCACCACATGGATCTTTTCAATTTAAATCAATTCAACATAGCCCTCATTCCGTCTATTACGGGGAGAGAGAGACGATTCGGTAGGCATGTGTAAACACAGACGTAAATTCACTTTCAGTTTAGCCGGCGTTGGTGGATCTTAGGGTACGGGTACGGTTCTCAAATTTTATAAGGGTTAGTACGTTTTAATCGCGGTCACTAATATTTTAAAAAAAGGAATATTATAGGGCTGAGGATTGTGAAATAATTTTGCGGTGGCAATTCAGCAGGAGTTACACACGATTTATTTGCAGTAAATTATCCTGAAAGATCAATTTCTAGGGCGACTATTGCTCGCAATACAGTCCGACGTTTTGAAACACGGTTTACATTAATAAATAACAAAAATAAAAATGTCCTAGCGAAAAATGTCAGTGATATCGAAATAAATTTGTTCATTAGTGGAATAAAATCATCGTATGACATCTAAACAAATTGCTTTACTCGGCGACTCTTACTGTCGCCTGGAATTTTATGAATGACTGATTAATAAATATCCCGAACATATATTTTTTTCAATAATATACTATTTACCGACGAATAGGTACTTTATTTAGTATTGTTAGGTTTTCTAAAATCTATAGTTGTTATTTTATTTGATTATTGACTTTTAAACTGCTTTTCATTCCCTTTTTTTTTTCTTTTGATGTTGTTTCTGAGCTCTGTCACTGAAATTTATAGTTTATATTATTGTTGCTTCGATATAAATATAGTAGAATAGAAAAGAGCATGATAGATTTTAGTTTATATCGAATAAGTATCTCTTATTATTTTCTTTTCACTAATACAAATGTAATGTTGGTTTTAATATTACTTTTACAAACTTCATAAATAAAGCGAGGAAAAGAATATAAGACTGAATTTAATTCGGCAATATTGCTTCATGACGCAAGTAGTTGTTTGCGTTGAAAATCTTAAATCATTAGTGGAGGTGGATTTTTGACTAAAAGACGCGTAAGTTTGTGCAGGAATATAGTCGCAGTCATAATGTAAACTATTTGATTGTCTTTTAAAGTCGTCATTTTTACGGCAGGACAACGTAAAGGGACAAAAAGAACAAGCTATCAAATGATTGAGATTTTTTTTTTCATACCTGTATTCCCTTCCAATTGTCACACGTCGCCATTATGGTCGATTACAGAGGTTATAGAAGAACGTTACTTTTCCTCCCGTGATTATTAGGTTACGGTTGCTCCATCCACCGACGCTTGATCGACCAAATCCCTTACAGGGCAATTAACTAAACCGGCAACTCTTCTGCACCTCTATTGTGTGTCTGGATGAGCACTTCTGGTACGATTTATGATATACAAAATTTCTCTCTTAAGAGTTATTTTTGGAAGTTGAGTCCGAATCCTTTATTCAAAAGCATGGAGTTAGCCTTGTCAAATTCATTTTAAGCTTAATTTAACTTTTTTTTTTATCATGGAAACGATCCTGTAACACCATTGTAAGGGGAAAAATGACTAAAAGGGGACAAAAGGAAGATACAGATAAAACGGCTATAAATAGGGTAAAAATAAGGAATTAATATAAAAAAAGTATTTGTACAAACTATATCGTTTATTACAAAATTATTGACAGGTACATAAACATATTTTCAAATTATGTTATACCAAATTTAGCATCAAACTCCTCTTCTGATATCTTCTTTTTCTTCAATTTCTTAAACAAGGCAATATCTTTTGATAATTCATCGATATCTCCTGAGATATCTTATCTAAAACAATTAAATATTACATTAAAATACATATAAATAAAAACAAAAACTCTTTTATTACTTTTCCTCTTTCGTTTATTTACAGGTTCATTATTAGCTGACTTTTTCTCTTTAATATTTTTACGTTTTATCCGCCTTTCCTTCTTTTCTTCTTTCTTTTCTTTCGTTTTAGACCAAGGTTCCGACTGCCTTGAATTTATTTTTTTCTTAAATCCTGGCCATACACCTACGAAACACCAATCGTTAAAAAACAAATATTACCAGAAAAAAGAACTAATTTTAATACCTGTACTTTGGTATTGTTTCAATTTTAATTGCCTAGCTTTTTCTCGATGTTTATCTTTGTAAGGTATTGAATTAAAATCGAAACCTTCGACAGTTGGGAAGTCGGAAGTGTCACGGTGTTTCAGTTCGGGCATTTTCGGCAATTGTAGAAGCCCGTAACCAGCGGCCATTGCTCCTATAGAAAGATCCTGGGGATATTAACGAAAATTAAACATCTTTTGGTTTATTAACATTCAATATGTTAGAGTTTACCTTTATTCTCAACAATAACGAACACTCATGCTTTGTATAAGCTCTAATATGTGATACAAAAGCTCTAGTGGCCTTCTCCATTATGGCTCTATCATTTTTTTGTATACTACGTAGTTTTTCTCTTAAATTAATGAGCTGAAATAAAAAGAATGTTTTCAAAATTACGATAAAAGACCTTAGAAACAATTACGTCTTCTTCCGCGGAAGTGTCCTCTTTTTCGACTAATTGCACTTTTTGATTTTTCTCAATGAAGGTGACGTAAGTTTCTTCACTCTCTAGTAATAGAATCAATGCTGATCCTTCATTTCCTTGTCGAGCAGTGCGACCAACACGATGGACGAAAGCGCTTGCATTAGAAGGCGGATCCCATTGTATTACCCAATCAACCTGATAAAAAAGTGTTTAACGTTCTATACAGGGTTTTCCACGGAAGTGGCTAGTTAGAAGTTAGAAGTTTCCGGCTTAACGAAATTCCTCAGTTTTAAAAGTTTTGGGTTTGAACACATTAGCACTTACTTTTCTTTCTAAAATATTTCCACTTTTTTGTACGTATTATCCAAATACAAATATAAATATATATACGTGCAAAGAATAGTTCCGCTGCGTACTATAGATGTCCAGCTAGGCTGATTTGTAGAAAGTGTACGACAAAAATATTAAACGTGATCTGACGTGGTTAAACGTAAGTGGAATTTTCCGTTGCACAACGCATAAAATATGAGATAACCGATAAGTCGTGCAAGACGAATGAAAGTGGTTTAACTGCGCGCGTAGCGAAGAGGTAGAGCATTCATTAAATGAATTGTCATTTCGAAAATATGGTTATGAATTAATATTAAGGATCAAACAAGTAACGTTTAGTAAATTAAACAAAAACAAAACACACATATTGGTCAATGGATAATTTCGTTTTATTAATGAAATTAAAACATATTTTTGTGTTAAAGCGAAGCTACATACACACGAATATGTTGTTTATTATTTCGTCAAATTGCCATTAACTTTTCATAGCACAATTATACTTATTTAACCACTTTGATTTATTTGCGGTGATAAATATTTTTGCTTTTAGTGACTAGTAAACATTTAAAATAATTTTGTTTCTTGATATATAATTTATGTTTTTTTTTGTTTTCTAATTCTTGTCAATATTCTGCAGTTAAGCGAAAGAATATTACTTGCTAAAAACTGAAATAAAATTATCAAAACATAAAAAAGTGTATCTATAAAATCTATAATTTCATTTTTTTTTTTTAAATTCACTCTCAGAAATACCATGATGTTTGAAAAACATAAGCTCATATTTGTTTCCAAAATTATTTACTTTCTCATAGGATAGTCGATTGCGTATCGAACAAGAATTCTTTTATCATTTTGCTTAAAATGTAACTTTAAAACATTACAGTACAAGTTTCAATCGCCCCCCAGTAAACAAAATTCAAATCTTCCGCAATTATATTAAGTAACTTCAACTTAAAGGTATTCTAATAACCATTAATGTAATACAAAATCGCAGGGCAACTTCATGCTTTAATGTTGAAGTTACTGAAAATAACTGCGCGAAATTTGAATTTGGTTTATTGGGAGGAGTCTTTACAAAAAAAAAATATATACAACATTATTATTATCTGGTTGTATTTTTAAGGTATTTCCTCAATTTTGTTTTTATCAAAGTGTACAAGTACAAGTACGCAAGCATCAGATCATAAGCTTTTATCGCTCTTGAACTTTTTCTGTTTCGTTGTTTGTAGAATCAATATAGAAAATATAATTCTTGGACATTATATTATTGTACATATTTTATAGTGGTTAGAATGTCAAACTATATATTTGTAAAAAAAATAATAAAAATAGAAACAGGGAGAGAATTAGCAAAATTCAAATTTCCCGCATTTATTTCTAGAAAAAATTCTCATTTTTTTTTCGTTCGCTGCTTTTAGGAAATCTCCGATTGCTTTTGGAAATGAGACATAATACTAGAAAAATTTATAGGTATGCAACCAAGTACAAATGCAGACTTTTTATAATAAATCATAAAGTTGGAATTTTTATAAATCATCAATAAAAATCATCGATTATAGTGTATCTCTTTTTAGTACGTTAATTAAATAGTTATAAAGTATAATAGATGGATTCATAGAAGAACAACTCTCCAAACACATTCATTCTGTAAAATAACTTGGATAAATATAAACCGCAGAACTAACACCTAACATCCGATCCTCAGACCATCCACTTATTTATATGCCAGGGGGTAGAATTCATATTTGCCGCGATTATTTATAGTTACTGGTCAAGATTGTATTGTAATACAAAATCGTTGGTAATTAAGACTTGAATGTTTTAAGTTACTGAAAATTATCGTGGGAAATTTGAATTTTGCCAATAGGAATAGATTTCTTAATTACCCACAGCTGTAATACTCAAGTGCTTTCATATCAAGTAATTCGCTTGGTCCATTGCCTATTTTTGTACGTCCCTTGCCCCGTTTGTTTTTAACTCCCTGAGCGGAGAAACTACAGGTGGGCGCTCTAGATTACGCAGCGGAAACTACATCTTTGACGCTATGTATATAGTATAATATTGGTACTTGATGTATTTGAAATAATAGATTCTCCATAAAGAAATGTCATTATATCTTGAAAAAAAAGAATTCACTTCTCGTTGTTTTAATTTGAACTCATTCGGTTTTTGGATGCATTGTTTCTCCACTTTGTTAAAAGTAAAATGCCGCTTGTTGTGGCATTAGGTTGTTACTCTATGTATAATAATGCTGTGTTTAACGCATTAAACGCGTTGTTACAAACTCCAAATTTTTAAAACTTACAAATTTCGTTAAGGCGGAAAATAATGAGAAACCTTGAAACATACTTCGGGTATGTCGATTCCTCTCGCCATGACATCTGTGCATAAGAGCAAACCTTGACTCGCAGTGCGAAAATTCTCCAAGATTTTCGAACGCTTTTCCTTCATCTTACCGTGAATCGCGAGAACGGGAATTTTCAGCGAATCCGGCAATACCGAGGGAAGTACCGAAGACCAGTAATCCACGCAAGCGCACGTCGGAAAGAATATCATTGCCTTTTTCACGTTTTCGTGTTGTAAAAACGATAATAAACTCGCTAATTTACCTAAAGGTAGCGACATATTATTTTGGTAAAAGATGAAACTTTTCTTAAATAGCAATTTACCATCATTTTGCGTGACTATGTAATAATTTTTCAAGTAACAGGAGTGCTCTGCGCTTCTTTCTCGGTGACATTCACGAGAACGGGATTTCTCATGCCTGCCCGGATTAGATCTTCCACTTCTTTTGTCTGCGTTGCGGAGAATAAGCCTGTACGCCGCTGCTTCGGTAAGTAACTCAAAATGGTGTTTATCGTGTTGCGGAAACCTAAATCTAACAAGCGATCTGCCTCATCCAGTATCAGCACTTCCTGTCAAATTGCTATTTATTAGATATGCTACATTCCGCAACATTTGGGAGACATAGATGAAATAAACTAAAAACTACACGAAGGTGAATAGAGTATAAGAAATTATTTTATCTGCTACGCCGAATCTCAACATCATCAATATTGCTTGTACAAAGATACAGTGTGACCCATTTGAAAGCGGGACACCCCCACAAAATTTGTATCTATTGTCCGATTTTGACCAACATTTTAAATAGTACGTTTCACGTTTTTTTTTTTTTAAAGGGAACCAAGGTATTGTGTATGGATCAAAATGAAAAAAAAACATATTAGGTATTTTTTTTTACAAAAGATATGAGTACGCCACTGGATTTTGCGCCATCTGAAATGGGCATGTTTCCATAAGAAAAAAAGTAATATTGCATATTAATAATTCTGTGACAAAATTAAGATTCACATTCTTCTTATAAATTTGCATTGTTTTGATTAAAGTAACCAAAAAAAAAAGATGTCAAAATAAAAGTACGTGACATCAGAAATTAAGGGTACGCCGTAGTAAACTTTAATGTATTTCAAAACCAAGAGATGTCACTGCGATCAGTAATATAATTTACGACCAAGGCATAGCCTATTGGTGAGGACTAGCTGCATTCTTAAGGGGCTGTCAACATGTATCGGTTTCTCATTCTATCATCGCAGATGTCTTACGAAAGATCAATGAGATAGCGATAGGAAATAAACACACTCATTATTTTTACTGACAAGTATTAAATAAAAAAAGGCCGAATGAGTGTGAGCTTTATTTAATATATTGGTTTAGCAATATAGCACCTACATATTAAAGAAGTGAGTGAAATTATAGAATTATAACAAGAGGATTTGTAAAATACAAACAATAATAACTATTAAAAATACATATAAATTTATGTTGAAATACACTTTCAATAAACACCTCGGGTGCACGCAATATGCCATTAATCCGCAGAAAGTGAGTTTAGATGACATGACATTCAAAAAAAGTTTATTTGAAAGTTGCCTAGGAATTGAATCTGAGCTATATGCAAGTTTTTGTAAACATATTAAAAAAAAATCAAAATCAGAATATTTCCAAATATTGTATAATTGGAATAATATATTATTTTTAAATTTGGTTGATACTCAAACAATTTTGTCATTTTTTCCACAATTTACACGATGGAAACTGATAAGTACACTTTAGGAAACAAGGAAGCAAACGATTCGAAATGCAACGACTGAGAGAGAAGATATCGGTTCCTTTCCCCGCTTTTCCCTCTTATGTTATTATAATTTACCTCCTTACCGTTTATTGACCATTGCCGTAATGCAGTTATTCTGGCAATTGTCGCGGATAAAATAAAATATCTGAGTGAGACGATGCTGCTCAATTCTTCCAAAATGTAGAAGCAAGCAATTAGGTACTATGTGACCTACTGTTTTCATCTGCCTGGGTCGGGATAATATAATCTTACGTACATCAAAGCCGTAGAACTCGAATATCACATATAAATTTAGGCTGTATAAGGTTTCAACTGATTTTTTGACATAGATGAGTCACTAACATATAGAGTATTCTTAGAATAAGAAATATGCTAAATTTTATTTTGTGGACCTGTATAACTTTTTAAATTCATTTTTATAGACTATTTGAACACAAAAAAGGCCATTATAACGATTTTGAATTCGATAAAATAAGCAGAGTTTATTGGAACACCTGTTAGAAATATTAATAGGACAGAGCTGATAAAGTCTATCGTTGAACCTTTTTTTGATTCTTACGTTTAAAAGTTATCAGAAAAAAAACCAAATTTGGGTTCAAATGCAAGGGGAATGCACCCTCAGTTGAGTTCCGCAGCAACGGAAGCTTCTTGAGTAACATCATGGAGTCTACAATGACAGTTTTCATGCAAAATTGCGATTTTCGTCGCGAGGTTCCTTGTAGTGTAAGTTGCAAATGGTTGTTTTTGTTGGCGTAATGTAGAGTACGCGGCAATGATTTGTAGCAGCGTGTGAAATCCAAAGGTTTCCGTCAGTGAAATAGAACCGAAATTTCTAAAACATTCGCCCATAGAATAAAGAATATTAAAAAGACTCCGGTATCATCCTTATAAAGTCCCCATCAATCAAGGGTTTCAACTTGGGATCCGAGAGGCGGTTTTTTTTTTGCATTGGTTATCAACCAGATAATAATCTTATGTTTCCTTTTAATATCTTGTGGTCAGATGAAACCCGTTTTACGAACAATGGGTTATTTAACAGAAATAACGTTCACCATCGGAGGACAGAAAACTCCAACATGTTTCATCAAGGTCGCATTGATTTCAACGATAACATTAAATCACAGCCTAATTTGTTGCTAATCTCCTTGCTTGCTGTCATAGTGCGTACAGTAAAATTTCGTGCATTGTTGGATTTTTGGTTGCATTTTTAAGTGAAGTAATGAATAAAATACACTATTTATTATATTTTTCATGCAAAATTGCTTTATTTTAGTATATAGCCAATGCTTAAACATTATTTTAATACATAAGAAACGCTATTTATTTTATTAAAATGATAGGGGGGCTTAGCCTTCGTAGCCCCTTCCACCTCTCCCCTGACGAGCCGCCACTGAGATACCAAGGTAAGGAAAACTAACAAGTCATATTCTTTCGGACTCAGAAAATTACGTAGAATGCGAATTTGGAAAAATTTTAAATTTACCATATTTCGGGTAAAACCGGAAGTCAAAAAATTATGGCATAGGTTAAATAAATAAAATTGACAACTAATAGGAAATAATCCATTTTGAATTTTATTAAAAAATAAAGTTACGGACCTATGGGCTAAGACGCCCGGTGTTTTTGCTTACCGCCAAATTATGCACCGTCTTATACGCCAGATTGCATATCAGCACTAAGCAATATTTTATGGGCCAACT
>RXPK01000043.1:2007456-2120467 GCA_004143645.1 Protaetia brevitarsis
GTTCTGTAGATGGCGACTTACTTGCAACGCTTATTTATTCGTTGTTCTTCATATAGAATTGTAGTATCGTTATCTTAAGATAAAAATTGATAACAGGTTAATGCTCATGAAAAAAATTCGTTGCTTTGAACAAGTTGTACAAGGAACATCTAGTTGATACTTCTAAATAATACATGATTTAATTCACTGAATTCTATATATTCAGACAAGAAACGGAGACTCCAGAGCGACCACTCTGGAGGAATCCCAGGAAAACGGATTGGGACAATTACAGAACCAACCTAAGTAACAATCTATCGGTCATCCAAGCCAGAAGGGGCATCATCTGGATCTGGAGAACGATCTCAAAGAAGTGAAGGTTATAACAAGTTATACCTTGGTAAAAATAATCAGCTGTGAAAGTTAAGAACCGATACGCGGAAGTTATTTAACAAGGCCAAGCGTAACGGAGATTGACAGAGCTGCACCGAGAAGCTAACTTCCTACAACAAAGCTATTAGGACAGCGAAAAGAGATAGCTTCAGAAATTCTGTGAGGATATCGATTCAACACCTACCGCTTCACGACTTCACAAAGTAATGGCGAAGGGCAGAATACATGCAGCAAGGGTCATTAAGAAAGTTTTAGAGACCCACTTCTCTGAAAGTGCGTACCTGGGAAAATCTTTCCGAGTAATATGGGAGACCAACTAAAGAAGCTACAACAATGACTAGACACTTATGTAGTAGCGAGTGGTTAAAATGGACCATAAGTACCTTTCAGCCTTTTAAAACATCGGGTGTAGATGGGATCCAGAAAGGGCAGGATGAAATCCTACTGCACATGATCCGGATAAGCAGAAGTAGTTTGGAGCTGGGCTATATTCCAGAAGTTTGCAGGGAGGCCAAAGTAACCTTCGTACTAAAACAAGGTAAAAAAGGCACTACACACCCTAAATCCCACATACCTGTCAGCCTTACATCATAGACATACAGGGCGCTTTTGACAACACTCCACACCAGTTCGTTCCAAAAACTTTAGTTAACAGGGGGGGTCGATGTTGTGCGCCTCTAGATGGTATTTCCGAAGGCAATGGGCTACTCCAACGAACGACCTTCTCTTAGGGGACCGCCTGTTTTAGGGGGCTTACACAGTCTCAAATCAGACTGATCGTTTTCAACGTTATGGGGCTTTCAGAGAAAATAGCAACACCTTTAGCTATCTCGGTCGAGCTTTCTACTTCTCCGATACGATGGTGGATTGCATCATCCTTGGCCAGGAACAGCGTCGTGTTCTTGCTGAAGCGTACCGAAAAGGCCTCTCTGGGCTTCTTTCCTTATATTCCGGCTACTGTGCTCTGGTCAGTTTTATACCAGTATACCCAGCATTTTCCCGGCCCGACTGTTCCATTCAACAATACTTTGTGTAACCGAATTGCATGCCGAGCAAAAGTGAAACAACTTTGAAATCACGACAAATATTCCACTTAAAGTCATCATACTTTATGTTTTTCAAAAGAAGCTCCTTGTCATAAAATTCTTTCAAATCGCTTGCATGAGCCAAAGGAACAGAGAGGAACTTATTTCCATTGTGGAGTAGTACCACTTTCAAGCTTAATTTGGAAGAGTCAATGAACAAACGCCACTCATCTGTATTATATTCATGATCATGCGTTTTCATAACAGAATGGACGTCATTACAAAATACAAGTCCCTCTTCGATAAAGAAGAAATTTTCAAATTCTGCATGGCGATTATAAAAAAGAGCAAATTTTGTTTCACTCTGAAGAAGTTTTAGTCTTTTAGTCTGGAACCTAGAAGTTCGGCTTGCTTCTTAGACAACTGTAAATCGCGGACGAGGTTGTTGAGGTCTTCTTGACTTAGTAGATGCGGCACATAACAAGACGAATCTAGTTGAAATGTTGGATCCAAATCTATTTGTCGCCTGTAAAACTTTCTTCGTTTATAACTAACAGCTTCTTGCGGGTTTCGCCGTGTGTCAAAACTTTCGCTCGACGTTTCGCTGTTCATACTGCTTCTTCAGGATGACTGAACTTTCTTCGTTTACTTCGTTATCAGCATTTTTGTCGTCGCCTATTGTTAGTGTCATGTTTTGTGGAGGTTTAGGCATAGGTAATTCCGGACTGTAAGGTACTGGTCTCAATGCAGATGGAATATTAGGATATATTCCTATGATCTGATAGTTTCCTCCAAATCATAGCAACAGCAAAAGGCATATGTCGTTTACCTTTCGCCCACGCTGTAAGAAGTCTGACACACGTAACACAGCAAATATGCGGGGCCCGGATTTTGTCTTTATCGCCTACTTTACACTTGAAATATCACTCATAGGACTTTTTAAGGAAGGGTGCGAAAACCGTTTTTAATATTTAAATGTCAGTTCGCCGCAAATGTAACAAAAAACATTCGGGTGGTTTACACATTTTCTTGGCATTTTTATAGGTGATCAAATATTCGGGATTTCACTACAATAAATTGAAGGCACTACACCACAACACTCTTTAAAACGTTAACAACCTCAGCGTATATGTTCATTCGACGATCTATTCTATAGCCGACAACTGAAATAACAAGAGATGCTACCTAGGAATGGGAAATGCAGGTCTTAATACGTCAAGAATGTAATAACATTACGACTCTGAATACGTCAAGACATGTTCTCTTGTACTATATATCTAGACATGCATATTTTAGGTGGATAAGCGAATATCCTAGAACATAGAGCTAAGGGTGACGGAGAAATTCCGAAAACATAATTGATCCCAGCATGTAAAAATGGGAATCAGGCATTTTTGTACTTGGGATAAAAATTTTGTTAATCAGTGTTATTTATTATTTATATCGCATATGTTTATGAAGTTTGTGCATGTAGTTAGGTATGTCTAAATGGTAGCCAATGCTGAGGTTATATAGAAATACCTATTTTTTAGTTAGACTAGATAAAGAAATAAACAATATGTTTGTTAAAATACAATAATAATACAAAAGAAAGATGTATGTACATTATTAAGTTTACAACTTAGGCTTTAAATCAAACCAGCGCTTATATTGATCTTTCAAAAGATATTTGAGAATGAAAAAATAGCGAAGGCATTGGCCCCTCCACATCTCTTTCTAAATAGGAACGCAATGTTAATATTGCCAGTTGTGTAGAATGACTGCAGATATAGCCGTGGAGCGCAGGATTTATTTGTAACTACGAGGAATTTTGATACATGAGTTTATATGTCGCTATTTAAAGGTGTTTGCGTTCCGATTCAGTATATTATTTTCTTTATAAAGGAAAAGGTTTAGATATACATGCATATCAAAAGAAATTAAATTCTTTCATGTGCCTGGCAAGCATTAATTGCTTAGGCTTTATCGACCCCTTATATAGAATCCTTTACGTATCAAATGTGATATATAATATAAAATTTACTCCTGAATTGTATTAATTTTTACAAATAGACGCCTGTTGATTAATAATGTATAAATTATGTATGCAATCACTATTCTACGCGCACCATTCTAAAATCGTTTTTAAAAAAGATTTATAATAAAATATCATAATACTGACACAATCTGAAGAACTATTAAATCGTTTATAAAGGGATAATCTGGAATAATTCGATGTGATAAAACGTTGATCCTCCCCTTACCATTACATCATTTGCTTAAGCTCGATCTCGTTTGCGTGAACACGAAATCTCACAATTAATTTTATTACTAAATGTATCTTCGTCGTTACGACAGCATCGAAAAGCGCTTTTCAAACAAACGTTAATTTTCATCTAACGAGAAGCATCAACTGGAGCGCTTGAATCACCGTTCCAATTACGTCGGAAAAATCGTTTCTATGTTTAAACTCGCGGGTTAAAAGCCTCGTAACTAAATCAAATTCACTTTCGGACAACCTGAAGCGGCTCTGTTAATTTTTCATCATCCCTCCGTGTGTAAAATTAGTTTTGCGCGGACACATGCCCGTTTTGCGGACGAGAACCTTTTAACTCTAACGACGGCAGCTATGAAATAAAATGATCCATTTGAGGAAGAATCATGCATTCAACGGGTATATGGAAACAAATAACGGATAAAATTTAAAATTATGTTTTCCAAAATAGACGTTGCCCACACGCTTGTACGCGTTGCAGGCATATTATTATATTCATAAGTTTTACATATTTTTGACGTTTAAAATTTGTTATACATGTAAGTCGGCGTATGCGCTGTTAGTATAAGTACATATATGAATTATATGCTTCTACCTTATTCAGAATATACAGATCATAAGCAATATAAACTGTTGTTACCACTTTTTGTTTGTTTGCAAAAAATAAAGAGAAATATGTATTGCTCCAAGAGTGAAACGTGTACAAGGAAAATGATGCTATATTTAAATAAGAAACCACTAAGAAGAGCAATGAACTTGTGTATATCTAGATCGCAATATTATTCGTAGAAAACTGCGGTTTGAAATCTTTTTTATTTATCTGCCTTGTATTATTTTATAATACAGATTCTAATCATATTTAATAATGGAGATAAAGATAAAATATATCCAAATTTAAGGTGCTTTAATGAGTGAATTATAAACAACCCTCACTTAAACTTAATGTCTAAAATACCAAAAATCTAAGACGGCTTACTGAAAAAATTGTATACTCAATTCAACCTTTAGAATTTGATTAACAGGTATGTTTAATCTAAGGATACATCTTTTTAGGTTAATGAATTTAAAATCGAACGATTATAGTAATGCTATTTTTATTTGGTTTGTAGTGTTCTCATCAAATTTATTTAATCCGAAAATATAAATGTTTCAAACGGACAATTTACTTAGTTTTTTTTCTTTAAATGTACAACGCTGCTATACAATTGAAATTGATTAATATTTTTCAGCGTGTTTCTATTCAAACTTAAGCTAGCATATGCTTTATCAAATTAACCAAATCATGTGTTTAGAGGTGATATATCCGGCAGTGATTGATCGTTTTGTGCAAATGTGTTGATGAAATTACAAAGTTTTACAAGATTGAAAAAGTATAAGACCAATTCAAGGGACGTATTATTTTATTTTACAAATTACTCAACAGTAGTCTGCTATTAACATTTTCAAGCTTAAGTCTCTCTGACGGCCACGTTAAATAACTTGTTTCGGAGAGGATTCTACAAAAACGGACATTTGAGGATAATTTCATATTTGTCTGCCTCACACCAGTTAAATGTAATATTTCTTGCTGTTTACTGGTTTTGGAACATCTAAGGATTGATTCTTTTCTACAGAATTTCGTTCAACTGAAATCCGTAACCTACCCAACAACAAATTATATGTATCGTCAGGGCAGTCGAGCAACTGCACGGTATTTTATAACTGTTTTCGATTATTCAATTCATCCTCTCCCCCAAAAGTTGCATTGCTTTTGAAAGTTTTGCATGATTTTGTTTAGTATTAAGGTATTGTCTGTTGGATGTGTATTCCTAATTTTAATAAAATATAAAATTCAGCTGGGGTTCATAGCATACTCTTTATTAATAATTATCGACACTCCTGCCGGGTGTATCGAAGAGTTTATGTAAATCTTGAAATTTGTAATGGAAAAGACCTTATCGGAAACTCAAACTGCGATATTTCTGTGCGGCGATTTTAATATATACTTTGCTAAAATAAGTAATATATGATAATAATAATTTTTAAGCAAACTAAGTATAAATAACCTGCATCCAACCAAACAAAAGTGACCGAATGGTCTCAATCAATTATGGATAATATATTCATAAACTGTCCTTACAACTTCTACTAAATGCAGAATGGTAAATGCTTCCTGTACTTCAACGAAAAATAGTTTACTAATAGTGTCGAAAGAAAAGTAGTAAAACAACAACTATTCAAAGGGGTACTGAACGACACAATAGAGAAAGAACTATATACGAGCTTTCGTGAAAGTTTGAAACAGAAAATAGAAAATTCTACAAGGAAAACCTACTTAAACAATAGGTACTTGCGAAAATAGATGACTATGTGCAGATTTTGACTTAGATCAATAACTATATCATCGAATCTTCTAGAAAACCGCCAACGAATAAAACTTGCCAGTAGAACATATTAGATATACACCAGGATTGCTTGTTTTGTATCTCACAGACTCAGAAACAATGCAACGTAAAAAATACCATTCTTAGTTTAAACAACAGCAAGGCAAGCAGCTGAGATTTCTGTAACGATGGCAAAGCATTGCTGTGATCCTCTGGCAATTGGTGCACATACTATGAATATAATGAATTCCTGTTAATACTTCTAGCTATCTTCAGGAATAATTACATTCCACGTTAAAATTATGCTAAAAACACAATAAAATGAAGTGCATTTACACCTTTATGAATAATTACGGTAGCATATTAAAACAATAACTACTTTCAGAAAATAATACGAATACCATTTCATTATACAACCAACCCAAATATGCTTTTTTTCTAAATCAATTACATCCAGAGTAGGTTATAATCAAAAAATTTATTGTGATGATTTTTCACATGATTTTCTTCATACCAATCAAAGTGGTTGTTTGTAAGGTCTACAGCACGCCTTATTTTTCGACTTGTGCCAATTACTATTGAGCATAAGTGAGATTTAATTAAACATTATTACTGAACTAATTCTAAGGCGTTTTACATTCAATTCGCCCTTATTTGGTTTGTTTCTTACTGTTTTGTTATTTAATAATATTATATTATAATGGTAGTGAAATCTTCATTACCATTCAAATCTCAAACAAGACCATTCGTTCAACGCGGTAGATGAGAAATAGCAGCCATTCTGAGTCGAGATTATACTTCCTTTTTTGACAATCGACAGCAAATGATCATTCTTATCTCTTCGCTAGTTGAAACACATCGGCTTAGCAAGTAACGTTCATGGTGTTCCACAAGGATCTGTTCCTGGATCGCTCCTTTCTTTCCTTTACATCGACGATCTTCCGGGAGCTGTAGGGATGTTTGCTGTGCTTTTTGTCGATGACACTCCTTGCACTGTCCGTCGGATAATGAAAAAGTTCCAGACCGACCTACTATCTCTGGAAAAATGGTTTCAAGAGAATAACCTTACGCTGAAGCCCAAGAAGACAAGCATTCTTTTATTTGAACTATCTCTATTCTAGAGGATCTAACTATCGAACAACAACGATTGACTCAGGCCTATCGTGGGAACCACACATTCAAAATTTGGCGAGAATCTCGCGCCTGTTATGGTGTCATCCTGCGGGAAAACGCTTTAGGCTCTCATAGAATTTTTATATTACATAAAAGAATGTCTTAGAGCAACTAAGCTCAAATTTAAATCCGCTAAGAGGCTAACTTTGACATCACTATACTGCAAACTTTGTTAAAAATAATTCTTTGACCTCGTCAACTGTAAACACAGGATTACCTGCTAACCAATGCAACAGTATATTTATTTTACCGTCTTAGTGCGGTAAACCGTACTGCATTTTTTCTCAGTTTACACTTACGTAATAGTTTAAATTATGCATAATATCTTTCAAGTTAGTTTTAAGAAACATTTGTCGCTATTTTTCTTGTTGTTTTAATTGTTATTGTTCAAAAATCATCAGAAGAAAATCACTTTGACATTAACTTAAGCCTAAGTTAAGTTGTCAAAACACATCCATACCTACCGACCCTTACATTGGCGTATTTTATAAAATTTTCTAAATATTTTTCTCGGCCATGAAACCTAATACAAATGTCGTTCGGTAGATCATTTACAGCTATGGAACTTACCATGCCTGAAGTTGAGTTCTCGCGCTATGAATGACATCTACCGCACTCTAGTATAAATAACTACAAGCTCTATATTCAGAAAAAATAAACAATGGCATATGCACAATACTAAAGGTAGAATCGATCCATCTACCGAAAAGGCAGATTATTATTTGCAATTATTTCCCACTCCAAAAATATTGCCGTCTGATATATTTAAAAAATGTCTAAACACAAATCTTATTAATAGCACCTTTTTTTCCCTACATGATTTTTTCAATTTAACTTTTAGGCTATTTTTCCCTTTGCTTGCACTGTTCTGTACTGATACTTTGTTACTTTTGATTTTGCTGTTCTTGCTTGTCTCTGTATTTATGTTGTTTTATATTTCTTTGTTCTATATTAAGTGCACTTGACGTGTTTTACGTCATGACATCTATGACCAATTCTATTCTATTGTATTAAAACCATGCACACTATTTCATATTCATTTGAATTATATTTTAATTCTATTACTTGTGATTCAAACCTTCTTACTTTTGAAACAAAGTCATACAATTTTTTGCTATATAATCCTATATAATTTGTCACAAACAACCATAATAATTGAAAAATTTACCCAATATAAAACCTTGATGAGTTTATTAACTTCAGTATTTTCATTAATTTGTTTTCTTTTTGAGAATTTAACCATTATTTTCTAGGACCATTATTTTCTAGGACAATGACTTCCTATGAGATTCATTTGTACTACTCTCGAACACAATAAAGCTTATAAACACTAATAGCATACTAATCACTTTAATTATAGTTGAGTACTTTTTGCCTATCTTTTTAAATTGATCGTGATTTAAAAAAGCAAAAGTACTGGGTAGAGATATAGCATTATAAATTATAATAAATTATAAGGCGAGAAAATATTGTAGTGTGTGATTAATTTGACAGGAAGCCTGACGTATTAGAGGGGAATATAAACATTAAGTCTGCTGAACTGCTTCGTTGCTAAATGCCTGGAAGCTTGCCATTTTGAAATATCATCACAAGCAAGGAAATCGACCCAAATCCACTTTGATCTCGCTTATTTCTGACCTTTTCCGTTGCACAGAATAAAAAAAAGGAGTACGTTTAATTTGGATAGATTTACGATCACCTCTCGCGCAATTCTCTCATCATCGTTCGTTCTGCCGGCGTCTTCTGCTATAAAAACCGCACGAGCAGTCGGACCAATTCACGCGTACGAGAGTAATTTAAATGTTTGAAAAAACGTAAAACGTTACGCGATCTATATGTTGCTGCCGGTAATAAAGCACGGTACTATTTAGGCCTTTAAGATAATTGGCTTTTTGAACTGGTAATGTCTATCTGTTTGCATTCGACGGCTGCCGGGCTCTTTGGGATGACGGCCAATCGTCGGTAAGATGAAACGCTTCGGTATCTGCGCTAAAAGTGCCGGTTGGTCAATTGCTCTTGATATTGGTTTCGATTACTGTGGTAACACTGATGACTAGTGTGTCATTAAACGTGCCGCAAAGATCACGGCCACGTTCGCGAACTTTATGAAGGTTTAATGTTATATATGTTTAAGGATTATTTATCAATGAAAATGTAAAAGGCAGGCAAAGGTGAATGGTTTATATAGTAAATGAACTTATTTGAGATATTTGCTAAATTAAACATATAAATATGTAATAGGTTTGGTTGTGAGTCCGGGATTGGTGATATGTGTAATTGAGAAATTGAAAGTTCTTTCAAACCTTGAAAATTTATAATTTATTACTACGTGTTTCGGTCTAAAGTTTAACCATCTTCAGACAGTAATATCGTTAAATATCACTGGTTGGTAAAACTAATCGTCTTCTCGTTTTGTATATCATGGAAGGTGGATTAATATTTAATTAAATAAATAGAAAATCAATGAATTGAAGACCAAAGTGATTAAATGTCAATTATTACCCACGTCTATCATTATATACAGCGTGTCCCACCGAACTGGGACATTAGATTTTTTTGAACTTCTAGTAGAAATTTGATTTTGAAACTTGCGGTGCAGTCATGGCCTACTGTGATCTATTTAAGGAAAATATTTTCAACTTTATAGCACTTTCGGTATACAGGGTGTTGATATCAACTTTCTTATTTTAAATGGAATGATATATTTTTTATCGATCTAATGAATTTGGCGAGTGATTTGCAACTAGCTTATATGAAGGTTCCCTATCCCTAAGCTCGACCGTTTTTGAGATATTTTCATTTTTGTTGATTTTTTGACATTTGCACTCTTCCAAATAAAGTCAAATATTTCATAAGATAGCAGATATTTAGTGGTTCTACTAAAGTCGATGTAAATACAAGGACGTAGCTATAAGGTGTTATAGCAATAATCACTGAATCACAACACGGTGTTCAAAAACGCGCCTCCAATGTGGATACCTTTAAGCTAACAAAACTTTTTTCTTTCAAATGGAACATGGTATTTTTGACTACAGCATTGAATGCAGCGCAAAATTCTACATCGATTGATATTAGGCTTTGGTATACCAATTCTTAATAGTTGTTGAAGTATTAGCATTTCTTGCAAAAAATGCTAAAAATATGCCTAAATTCCAAGTTTCAACCAAATAAAATGAGTTTTTTCCTACAAAACACTCTGTACATTATTTGCCTAACTTATCTAAATGTTTATGTTTCAGATGTCTAACATTCACTAGTTTCTTACTAATAGTAATGTCTTCTAATCATAGAGAACGTACATTAATTTTATTAGATATTAGTAGGTCATGAGATGTGCTAACAAACAAGTGATATCAATTTTTGGTAATTTACCAAATTGCGCAGTGATAAACCTTTGCAGTATTAACAAGTCATATCTTTTATAGTAAGTCCTAATGCTGTCAACTCCTTCACACATTTTCTTCTAACAAGTAAAACATTGTAAATCGAAAGAAATAAGAAAAACATTGAAAGTTACATATACAGATAACATTTTAAACTTATTCTATATTCAAGAAAATGTAACAATGATTAGATACCTACACCTATTTGCAATGAATAAAAACCTCAAAAAAGTAAAATACAAAGGGAAGTTAAAGCAGATATCCTAAATACACCCATAATATTTCAAATATTGTTCACTTACTAGACCAGATATTTTCTTTGTAGGGGAGTCGTCTGACATGGAGTCTCCGAAAATAATGCAGCCTCTTGGCTTTTTGTATTAAACTAGGTATTAAGCGATACAGACAGATAACATAAATTAGGAACAAACTATTAAAAGTCTTCGAAAATGTACAATATAAATGTTCTTTCAGAATAATAATTTCTTAGTTTTTTTTTTAATTTGACTTATTTTCGATGTATTTAATATGCAGGTGGAAATATTAACATGTAATTTGCTGTCGCATAATAATTATGGCTTATTAAAATTTTATAATTACAATTACATAAAATTTGCTAATAATTGGAAAACTTCCAATGATAAATACCTCAGGTATGGAAACCAAACAATGCAAAAAAGATACCACATCATTCTAAAAAATAATATACAGAGTGTTTTTAGGAAAAAATATTTCATTTACTCGAAACTTGGAAATTAGTCACATTTTAGGCAATAAATGCTAATATCTCAAAAACTATCAAAAATAGGTATACCAAACCCTAATGTCAATCGATGTAGAATTTTACGCTGCATTCAATGTTGTAGTAAAAAATACCATGTTCCATTTGAAATAAAAGAGTTTTGTTGGTTGAAAGGTATCCAGAGATGGAGATGCGTTTTCGAACACCCTGTATATGATTCGGTCACTATTGCCGTAACACTTTCTACCTACATCTTTGTACTTACATCGACATTAGTAGAACCACTAAATATCTGATACCTCACCAGCTATTTAATTTCACTTAAAACAGTGCAAACGTCAAAAAATCAACAAAATTGTTAATATCTCAAAAACGGTTGAGTTTAGGGATAGGGAACCTTCACGTAAACTAATTGTAAATGACTCGATACATTCATTGTACCGATAAAAAATGTACTATTCCATTTAAAATAAGAAAGTTGATATCAATACCCTGTATACCGAAAGTGCTATAGAGTTGAAAATATTTTTCTTAAATAGACCACAGTGGGTCATGACTACACTGCAAGTTTCAAAATCAAATTCCTGTTAGAAGTTCAAAAAAATCTAATGACCCAGTTCGGTGGGACACCTGTATGATAATACTTGTATCGTTACCAATAATACATGGATAGAGTTGACAATAATAATGGATAAAGGACAAAAGTTTTTGAAATGAATTTAGTTTGATAAATGAAGTCTGCTTCATCTGTAACTTATTTATCGTTTATTTTCTATATTTTTCAAAACTCATTGGGCCTTTACAACTGATAAGAGAACACAAGCAAGTGTCCTTCACAGATTTAAATTAAATTGCATGGATTTATAGATTGATATAGTGTAAGAATAGCAGTAACCTTCTTTGCTACTAAATCGTCCGTTTTTGGAGGATGGAAGGTTCATATTTGTTAAAAACTAAAAAAGCTTAGCTCCAATGAAATGTGTTTTTTCAGTAGCGTCTCTGGATGAATTGCGTTGATCTTTCTTATTGAATCTGTTTATAATATTTTAGTACTAATTTTCCACAGATAGTAATGTAATAGTTATTTATATAGTAATGCGAAGAATAATAATTGTATTAATCCTTGTCAAGGCTTCTCATGCACTTCCTTTCATACTGTAGCAATATTACGATAATAGTTACAAAACAATTTGTACACGATCTATATATTTCATTTTAAGCTTAATTATACATGATTTGCTTAGCCTTGTATCTATTCCTGCTGACACGTTTGCATATAACGTATTCGTAACCCATTTACAGTTACATCATTGCAGCAACATGCACTACGGACACCCAGAAATGTAGTTTCCTTCAAATAAATTATCTTGTTATTTAATGTAACAAAGATATTACGCACATTACTATTCTTGAGAGGAAGGATTATGGTCGTCCTATTTTATTAGGTGTATAAGTAGTTCGGATTTGGAATACAAATGCCATTGTTGTATTTATGTATTTGTTCTTTTAAGGACTTATTTAATGCGTGTGAATTACAAGTGCTGTTAAGTATTATGTTAACCACAGATTTTTTTGGGTTTATTTCAAAACAAAACAGTAATATATATGTACATATTTTCACAATACAAACTTAAATATCCCGTATGCATATTAATAATAAAATATAAAATGAAAAATATAAATAATTCAAATCTTTAAATCAATGACACAACGCAACAATAAATAATTGCTTTTTGGTAGAATTTAATATAAGCAACTGAAAATTGAGTACGGATGAAAAGTGAAATTTAGTAATGGTAGGTACCTATATAGAAAAAATATAAATACATTGTTACTTAGATGGATAAAATATAATTAAATTGTTACTTATAGATGGTTTTTTCAGACTTGATATTGAATTATAGGATTTTGTACTTTTGTACTTATACGCTTATATAAGACAGGGATTAACACCACATTGATTATTGTAAAAAGGAATTTGCAGGTTTCCAATTTTAAGCGACTTTTTTATCATCTCATCTTCGACTTTAGCAAATCGTGATTAAAAGTACTTTTTTTGTTATAGCTCAGTATATGCATAATTTAATGGAAAGAACTTTTCTTCCTTTAAAACTAATCTATTCGAGTTGAAAAGTTGAAATAAAGAGAAATAATGTTGTTAATTAAATATTTCAAAGAATTGGGCCAAATAATGACACTGTAAGCCATAACTGAATGTCCCACATTCCATGATGGCATACTGTAGACTGTAGAGAGTGTAGAGGCTACATATACTAAATTCTTATGTATTTTTTTTAACAATCAAACCAATTCATACGGAATTCCGACATGCACAGTGTATGTATGTATATAAATGGAAGGGTGATGTTGCACTGCGACCTAAAAGATCTGTTGTGTCCCCTATTCTTGCTGCTTTACAGCTGGCCTTCCAATCCTATTCCTTTCAGAAAGTGTAGGATATCAGAGGGCCCCAGTCTAGGTAAGTCTCCTTCTTCGATTTCACATGCTCCCAGGTACAACGTCCTCAAGTTGTACAGTGCTACACAGTTTGAGAGGAGATGAATGGATGTTTCATCCTATTCCCCACAAAATCTACATTCAGATTCCTTTTCCAATCCAAATTTACTCAGGTGTCCTTTCAGTCTACAGTGGCCTGAAAGTAATCCTTTAGTATGCGAACATTGTTTTTACTCAGGTTGATGCATTCTGTAAATCTCTTCTGGTTATAAGTTCCCAGAAGAATTTTACTTTGCCTCATTCTCTGGAGATTTTCCCAGTAACTGGATTTTCTCTGCTCCATTTTTATTTTCAGTTTCTTCATTATTGTACTGCTACTTAACCCGCAAAAGGGTTCAGGCCCTACAAAAGGTATTCTAGCCCCTTTTTTTGCGAGATTATCCGTTATTTCGTTTCAACGTGCACAGTGACATGGCTAACAAATTAGGTGTTCCTCACTAATTAAAACATTGATGGATAGATACATGATAGATACCGCGTTATGGGATTAGCCACCCATGCAGTATGCCTAGCAACCGAGAAAATCTGTCGTATTAGGTGATCTCAACAAGTCGATTTGAAAGTCAATGGAAGATAAAGAGATAGCCATAACAACTTTCCTTGACATTGAGGAAGCATTTAATGATGCTACCACAAATTCAATTATCGAGACTTTATGCAGAAAAATCCTTACATGGAAGCTTTTGCATTGGATAAAGGCCAATCTGCAAGGAACGATAATTATATCGAAAACCAGCGAGGCCACCATCAAAGCGCAGGCGGGAGGATAATGCCCGCAGAGCATAGTCTTGTCTCCTTACTGTGGGCTACCCTAGTGGACGGCCTAATCTGGAAACTTACCAGAAATGGCTTTCACTGCTTAGGATATACTAACGACCTTACAATAAAACGGTTTCCATAGGCGATTTAAATTGTCACGTTTATGAGGAAAATAAAACTAGAAGGCTTGCAACCACTTAGTATATGTATTAGGAAGTGAAAGGATTCCATATATCAAAGAGGTGAAATACCTTGCGATATAGCTTGATCAAATACTTATATGAAACCAACATATCCAGAAAACAACCAACATGACCACCATTGCTTTGGGCAGATGCAGGACGTTATGTGGAAGAAATTGTGCCTTTAAGCTCAAGATTACTTTTTGGTTAAACACAAGGGTAATTAGCCCCACGACAACACACGCAGCAGTAGTATGATGGCCAAAGGTGTTGCGGGTGGGGGCAGCCAAAACACTAAGTAGCATACTTAGGTTGACTTATTTATGTGTTATGAGTGCGATAAGATCGACCTCTACTGCCGCAATGGAAGTAATTCTAAATCTGCAACCGTTACATATGTATGTACAAATAACTGCTAGATCTACAGAATACATAATGTATCAGGTTATAATAGCAGATAAGAAGCGTTGAAATACATTAATGAAGAAGCGTTATAATAAAAAGGATAATTGCAGGATTTAATGTTTTTTTTGTTGCTGTTAAATACATAAACCAAAGTAGATTTTAAATAGATACATACGTCAAATATAACAAGTATGTTATGTTAATAAAAATATTTAACAATAAACAGAGCGCTGAAACTGTAACAGATTGAAGCGTCTATTATTCTTCACTGTACATACTCAAATAGTAAAATTACCAACAAGAAGATGGCACTCCAATAAGAGCGGACGCGAGCCGGTATACTGAGAGCGCACCTTCGACCTGATGAAGGATGAAAATATGATTTCTATCAATTAGCAAAGTCAAGAAATACGCATGCTGTTCTGTAGGCGCTTATGTGTCAGATAAGGCGTCGCTGGGTATTAGGGTACAGTCCTCAAGTTTTATAACGATTAATTAATAAGTTTTGATCGCGGTCAGTAGTTTGTAAAAAAAGAAATGAAGTAAAAACTATTTATAGCACCTAAAACAATTTTACGGTGCCAATTCAGCAGTAGCTACACACGACTTATTTGCAGTAAATTATCCCGGAAGATCAATTCCTAGCGCGACTACTATTCGTAATACGCTCCGACGTTAGAAAACAATGTTTACATTAATAAATCACAAATACAAAAATGTCGTAGCGAAAAATGTCAGTGATATCTAAATTCAAGTTCGTACATTAGTTGAATTAAATCCTAGTATGACACCTAGACAAATTCCTCGCAAATGTAATATTAGGGCAACAATTGTTGTAAAGCTTTTACATAAGAAAAAATATCGGTCTTACAAAATTACCACATCCCAGAACTTTTACCCCATGATTATTACGTTGCGTAGAATTTTATGAATTAATGATTAATAAATATCTCAAATATGAATATGTTTTCACTGAGGTTTATAGCTTACATTATTTGATGTTTTCATATAAAAATAACTGTGAATGGAAAGAAATCAATGCTACGAATCAGTTTATTGCGTTTTTTAGTTATCAAAAGGGTATTGTTTTATTATTTTCCTTTTCACTAACACAAATGTAATGTTGAATTTAATATTAGTTTTACAAATTTCGTAATTATCTAACATAACAACAATAACTCGCTTAGACGATTGCTTATTATTAATCTGTTACTCATACCTTCAACCGCGATATAAGAATGAGCTTTAGCGAGAAAAAGAATATCACGCTCATTTTACTTCAGCTGAACTATGACGATTCACCGAATGTTAATAAATCTATGCTGCGGTCTCGTGCGTAAGTAGGTACATGCGCCTACAACTAAGGTCCTTCCCATTTCCAGTCGCCCACAGTGCAATCCACACCTTGCAACTTTTCACACTGTATAGGCGGCTCTCTATGTATTAGGAACAGGAATATATGGAAGAAAACCCTTTAGGTAAACTTCAACAAGGACACGACGTTGTTCCAGGTTGGGGTTCCTGCATTTCGCTGTCCCAGAGGAGTAGAAAGATAGACTGAGCTAAAAGCTATTTTCTCTGATAGCCACTTAAAGCGGTCAATTTCGCAAATGTTGACACTAAACTGGTTTGGAGCTACAGGGGCGTCCTAAATGATTGGGGCACCCAAAGAAAATTAACATTGGCCTGGATTCCCAACCTTTCGGGTAGGAACCACTATATCAGAAAAATAGACAGATCGATCAAGATGCATAAAAGCGTCGTTATTTTCTCTGAAAGCCAGGCAACATTTAAAGCGATCATCAGTTGTGCAAGTGTTGACTTTAAGCTGGTTTGGGACTGTGTAAGCGCCCTAAAGCAGATATAGGCACCTAAGGAAAATTAACAATGGCATGGGTTTCCTGCCACATGGGCGTGAAGAGAAATGAAGCGGCGAGCAATCTGGCTAGATAAGGTTCGTAAAGGTTATTCGTTAGAGCTGACCCTTCCTTCGGCATTACCAAATCGCAAACTAAAAAATTCATCATTGAATGGATAAACAATGACTCCCGGGAGTGGTAGAAAATATCACCAGGGCGGGCAAAATGGTTCTTAGATGAACAGAGACCTGAATTTACCAAAGACTTACTGAACAAAGACACGAAGACTCAAAATGAGTACGGCATTATAGCCTAAATAGGCTTATTTACACCTAGACCTAGCGGTTGACGGTATTTGCATAGTCTACCAATAGAAGGAGGAACCAAACAAGATTGACAGATGACGCGACCACAGACAACAAATAGAGGTGTAGATAATTCTAGGAAAGTAGTTACTATATCTAATAAATAACTAAGCTAGGGACCATTTTTAATACCTCTCACTTTTAATTGGTAATGGTGTATATTTATCAATTTTAAAGTTTGTACTGATTATTTTATATTATTTGTAAATTTATTGACAGCCTCATCTAAATGGCAATACATGCTAGTATTACTACTTTAAAAACTAAAAATTGATATTTGAATTTATAAATTAATTTGCTGGCTCTCTAATATTTTTTATAGCGATATTTACATATATTGTATAACATTTAAACGTGTACAAGAAAGTAATATTTACTTATGCAATGTAAGTTAAACAATTTTAAAGCTTTATAACTCACAGCTCATCTTTATGATGGCTGCATTCCTTTGTTCTACAAATTTACCTTTAAATCTACGGAAAAAGTTAATTACATACCTAGTGATTAAATCGTTTTTTGCACGCTTATTATTTCGACACCGCGCCAAAACGTCGCGTAAATATCTTTTGTTTAATCACTAGCGTAATCAGCGGCGCTCATAAATGTTCTCAAAAATAACTACATACAATGTTCACTGTATACATACGCTTACATCTCAGTATTGTGAAGCAGACGCGAATAGTGCGCGCTTTAGCTTAATCAGCTGATCTTCCACGTACTTATTGTAGAGAACACACATAGTTATTACAATTATTACAGTTAACGTAATTAGAATCTGTGGGAAAAGCAGTGTGTATGTTGTTTATTTCGACGTACTCCATTAAATCTTATCGGAAGAGTTTATTGCTGGCTTCTCTTTAGATATCAAATATCTGCAATGAATTTTTATGTGAGTTTCAAACCGTGAAGGATATAGATAGTGCTGTCGAATCGTGAGAAGTTATAATTTGAGAGCTTCCTATTAAATGGTGATCCATTTCTATAAAAAATCTAGGTGAGATAATTGTGTGTGCAATAAAGGTGCAATATATATACGTGTAAGCATTTACACCTTATTAAAGTCTTATCTATAGGATGTTATTATATCTTAATATTAGTACTGCTGTGTTGGAAATTAGATATCGCTTCACCTGTTAAATTGGTTTTTATAAAGTAATTCCTTTATATTATTATTATTGTATGAAATAGTTCTTTTATCAACTCAAAAATATAAAAATAAAGAAAAGCAAAAGAGAATTTAGAAAACATTACTGGTTAACCCAAATATTTGTATTAATTTTGGCGGCTGAGCTACTTAATATTGTAGGTAACTAGATCGCCCTAGTGCTATTCTTAGATTAGTTAACTGTTATTTAAAATTGCATAATGTTTGTGTGGAATGTAGATGAATGTTTTTGTACAGATTAGAATTCAGTATTTATTATATGGTATAAACCCATATACAATATATTTCCTAAGTGACCTGAAGTATTATTGTGGAAGATTGATATCATTGCATTTTTTTTCTTCATTACTAAGGTATCTACAGGTTTTTCATTTCATTTTGAACACTACTCACTTAGTTACTTCAGTAATTTTGAAACTGGCAATAACTTTTTTGACGGGCTTCAAGAGCATCGCTATCTGTACTACCACTTTTCATTAATTTATTTTCATTATGCCGTATTTGAATAAATGTTCTTCAAAAACCAAAATAAAAAGAGAAAAAAGCTCAGAATTCAGAATCAAATTATAAAATATAACTACACAATTTTCGGCAATCAATATATGATATAACACTTTATCGATGATGTTCAAAGCATTGACAAAATAGTAAAATAATAAAATTCCACACTGACGCAGATTTTTCGATCTGCAAAATAGAAACTTTAATAGCATGTTATTAAGAAAAAAAGCAATAATAGTACTTTAATAAATACACCTCACAAAAACAATTCGATGAAATTATCTGTAATGCTTTTGCGTTGGCAAATCTCCCAGTTACAAAACTAGCATCCATGTTTTCGAGATTTTTTTAAGTGTCCACAATTAGAAAACTAAGTTAAAAGGAATATAAAACAATATTATAAAATATAAATTACGTGAAAATTATTGAGAAACATAAAAAGTTAAACTATCAAATAGAATAAGTCGAAGAATAATTGAATGAGGATTTAATCTCATTATTAACCTGAACATATTTGCGTCTTGAATTCTCTTCTTAAATTCCCATTGAATTATTCTTCCAGTTATTAAGTATATATACGAATTTCTCCGTATAATACATTAAGTTACCAGTAGCACTAAAGATGATCCTTGGTAAGGTGAAACATATGTATGCTAATATCAACCGAGTGTTACACACGTTTTTAATGTGACCTAATTAAATAGAATGAATAAGAAACATTAACTATATTCTTGTGTTATTTAAGTTTCGCTCATTACCTTTCATTTTATTAATGTCTATGAAGACTTGCAATTCAAGTACTGCTTTGTAATATTTCCCTAATTTCATATCAATGCCCTACATCTCAGCCTTCACACAATAACACATTCCCGCGCTCTAAATAAGACTTCATAAATCGACTACGTGAATCCTTAAAACGCATTCACCTGCTCAATCAGTTTCGAATACGTGTTTTGCTGCATAATTAGCGTGTAATTCGAATCTGATAAGGTACGCCCTAAGGTTACGTCCAATATTTACGAAAGTGTGGGATCCAGCTATTATATTAACTCGTAAAACTTGATGCTTACTATTAGCACTTAACCTTAACGACAACTTTGTTACTCAAGATACTTTCGTCGACTCGCACGATATTATAATTTCATTTCCTGGCCTAGCACGTAACAGTTACGTTCATATTTTTCATAACTTGAGTATTTTGTATTTGTATACCTCTGTACGCGGGTTCCCATCAAAATTGTTCTTTAGATTTTTTGAATTTCTAATAAAAATTTGATTTTGAAACTTGCAGAGTAATGATGACCCACTGTGGTCTACTTAAAGAAAATGTTTTCAACTTTATAACACGGCATACAGGGTGTTGATATAAATTTTCTTATTTTAAACGGAATTGTGCAATTTTTATTCATACGAACTAGTTACAAATCAAATGATTCGGTAAATTCATTGGATCGATAAAAATTGCATCATTCCATGTAACTTCAGAATTTTTTTTTCCATGAACGCAAAAATTACGGGTGGAAAATATACGGTACATAAACACGATTTTTATCAGAACCAATTAAAAAGGAAAATCCAGTATTAGTACATCTCACAAGTTTCCTAAAAAATAAAAATTTAGAATACCGTGGCACAGTACGCACTTACATGACCATGTTGCCTGCAGTATGGTTTTTGGCACTGTTGACAATAAGTTGTCGTCATTACCATTAGTTTAATATAACAATAAGAGCATATTGTTCTTTTATTATCAGGAGGTAAGCTGTTTGTTTTTGCGCGGACATTTTCAATATTTTGCTAATATCGTTGCCAAGATAGCGACGCAAACTTGGAATTTTTAAACGCTGCTTCATCCACGATTTTCCTAATTCGTGACTTAATTTTATCATGACTTGGTGACTTTGTAGAGCTTTTCCCTTTTTTTTAAAAGTATTAGGATAATACAGGACCTATGAGTTGATGAATGCGATATTTATCATGCCGTCAAACATGCATAACGGCCATCTTCGTGTTTTTCTTGCTTCGTGACATTAAAGAGCATAATTTTTTTAAATGTATCCTGACTTCGTTTCATTATAATTTTGTACCACTGTAGGTTTTCTTGTTTATTGTGGCATTTCCTCCTTCGTGCAGTGTCGACATTAGTAATACAATTTTGTTTTTATTTGGCATGTAGGATAACATTTTTTTTTCTTTATCAAAACAGAACATTGACGTTTGCGACTTTCTTTTTCCTGTATCCAACAATTCTTGCGGTATTTCTTTTTTGTTTTCTCTTATTTTTGCGAGTAGGGGTAGCAAGTGGAAGTAAGTAGGGCGCCACAGCGAGGCTTGCAAAGGGGATGCGAGGGTTGCGGGCTTGCACAACTGTATACACCTAATACATTGAGTTAGGCACTGTAAAAATTTCTATTCGCGGGTTGTATATTTGCAACAAGTATATTTTAGTTGCCGGAAACAACTTGCATTGCTATGCTACAGCTCTGTTGATGCAAATAAATTTTGCTATCTATGTGTTTCTACTGATAATACGTAAATTTTTAATTATAGCAAGTTAATTCTAGTGTTTCTGGCAATTAATTTAGTTATTGGTCAGTTATCGGGATCAAAAATATTTCATTTAATAACTTGGAAGGTTAATTGCATTCACTCGTTAAATCGTTAGATTCTGCGTCATGCGCATTCTTTGTCTTGCACGTTTAGTACGTTACTGCTTCGCACCTTCGCAGGTATTGGCAGTTTTGTCTTTTATTGTTTAACTGTTGAATTGTTGCTGTAAACCTACAATGGAATTTACAGATAATTTAAGGAATTGGGAACTTGAAGAAGAATTATAGTAGAATCAATAAGGATTACTTATGACTATTCACTATATATCTATAGATTAGTAAAAGTATTCGACTTTATTGGCATTATTACAAGTATATTAAAGTTAAATAATAATTTTGCTACTACAAACTGATTGCACATGTGTCATGGCAAAACTGAATATTAAAACCTAATATCTTATTTTATTGGGAAAGTAAGTGTTAACTTACAATAACTAGTTCACTTAGAATAAGTAGTTTACCAATTTCGTTGTAGCAAATGTCTATTTTTTAATAAGCAATATTATTTGACTATTTGGTATAGATGAACGAAATGTTGTAGCAAACATTTAACCACGAAATCTTGGGTTATTTACCCTAAATACTTGAAATATCTGTCGTATTTAAGTCTGATTTTTATCTGGGGGAACTGAATATTCACTTGTCAGCACTATTCTTTTTTCTCAATGCATGCTCTACTTAACTCAATAAAAGTAACACTATGTATCAAATAGCTTATTTTATTGTAGGATAAATGAAAAGCTGTAGTTATACCAGTTCTAATAACTGAAGGCCTAAGTGTTTGCGACAATGGAACATTGATATTGTTGTATTGATATTTGGCATTTTTATATATCTATGATGCACAAATCCCATTAATTATCTGTAGGAACTAAGTATTCACTTTGAGCACTATTATTTTTTTCTCAGTGTGATAGCTGATCGTCATTTGTTACATACGTTGAAGGAATGTATGAAACTCGACAAGTTTCATTAAAAGTATTCCAAATTTCTCGGATATGGAAAAACGGTCAATTTTTGCTCCATCTTGTCTAGGTTCTTCAATCTTAGGCAATTTAATAGGAAAATAAAAAATTCACTGCTCATACACTGAAAAACCTATTATTTGATATTACAAAATTTTGTTTAAACAAATATTAAAGTAAAATATGAGCACAAATATTGGTTAATTGAATCAAATTAAAATTTAACGTTTTATTTATTTGAAATAACCAAATATTTGTGGATTAACAATTTTTCATGACAAAATTGTTTGAAATTATTTTGTTTTCCTGAACATAGTGGTTTTTACGTGTACCAGAGCGATAAAATGTGCCGGACATTATGGCATCAAACATTTGTTTTGCATTCAGATGATTATCTTTTTTTTTACTGCTAATAGCTTCAAAACTACAAATAGAGACACATTCTATTGTTAGTTCTGCATTAGTTGTGGAAGAGCTTGCGTACTATTGGAATCTCTTCGATTGTACGTTGAATTGTTGTGTTTATAATATCCATTGAAAAAAAAAGTGCAAAAAATTATTACTTCCCGGTAAATGTGAATAGTATTCCTTTTCGCTGTTCTTTTTAACCTCGAAGGTAACTTTGAAGACCACACCATTTTTATCTTTTAGTCTCACTTTGAAAGATTGAACTATAGGTAAGATTTTTTTTTAAATTCCTTTCGCAAGAAATATATCACCTTCGCCCCTCTCGTTATAAGTTTCTTCTGTAAGTTCTGAAGAGGTATTTAGACGTTTGATTTTTCTAGAACTCGATGCAAAAGATTACACTGTGCGAAAATTGTCAAAAAAATCATCATCCCAGATATCCGCATCGGATCCAGCTTCATCAACTTCTAGATTATCTCCTTCCGTCTCACATTCGCTGTCTCCTGAAAGCTCAGGCTGAACTTCTTCTCCATCCATAATTATTTGGTTTCTTCTCTGAATTTCGTCATCAATTAACGGCTGTTTGGAAGCTATTTACTTCTAAAATACAAAATAATGCAGCGTATCGAGCGCAATCATTAAAGTGTTGTAAATTTTACAATGTACAACTAAATAGAAATTAGTAAAATTGAGTTTAACTGATCAGTGATCATTAAAGAGGAAAGTACCGACAATATCAACAAAAAAAACGTGAAGTTAATATCAACACCGTAAGTGTTATGAAGTTGAAATTATTTTTCTTATACATCACAGTAGGCTATGACTACGCTGCAAGTTACAAAATAGAATTCCAGAAGTTCCAGAAAATTAATGAAGCAGTTCGGTGTGAAGCCTGTATATAAATATAAAATCTCTAACAATAATTCAATCGTATATTTATTTATCGGGTTTGAGAATTTCATTTCTTACGCTTAGAGTGTTACAGATTAGATTGCCTTACTCGCATAAAGGAATCATTATAAATTATTAAAACAAATTGTTTTCTAATCTGGAATTATCTCGAGTTTAATTTATTATTTCTGCCTCTTATCTGTCACAAAGTTTACGTAATGACGAGCAAGGCCATTCGACAACACTGACGACGTTCATACATGCATATCTTTAATTTTATAAATATCTACATATAATTAATTTTAGTTTCATTGCCTCACATACATACATATAAACAAAATACACAGTAAGTAGGTACATAAATAAACTGTATTGTAGTGGATATTATAATAAACAAGGTCAAACTACTCGTTATGGGCCCCTGGCTACATAACGAGGAAACACTTCCTCACTTGCACACGATTTTGTGAGAAGTCGTTCCTCCTTTCTATTTTGGAACTCCTCCAATTTTCCACATTATTTCTGAAGTGTTTGAAATGATGTTTTTGTTTGAAATTAGGTAACCTAACGTAAATAGATTTTTTACCTCTCTTAAGTATCTGCCTGTGTGCATATACACGCGTATCTAAGATAATGCTTTCCAATATTTTAGTATCAATTTCGAGTTAGAAAGGTATAGATCACATTAAGCATTAATTAATATAAAATTTGGCAGCTTAGAATAAAACTGTCTAAGTTGAATTTATATCTAGGATATAATAGTAGGAAAATAACCAACTATTTTGTATGATAAACTGTTAGGCATTATTGTTTATAAATTAGTTCTTGATTAATAATAAACTGAAATTTTATTCTGGAAAACCTGATATGTGAAATCAATAATTTTACAAATATGGAGAAGCTTTGAAACATAATAAAAGTATAGTAAAGCAATTTTGAAGACATAAGTTTGTATTATAATATAATAGAAATAGCATTTCCTGAATAAATTCAATCAAGGTGAAAGTTAGGATACATGAAGTTTTATTTTATTGGTGTTATTACTGTTCATATTTAAATATAAAAGGAACATATTAGATAAACACCAAAATCTGAAGAGCTTATGTACTGAAGTGTGGATAAGCTCGAGTACTAATAAGGTAATCATGATGTGAAAATGATACGCTTTTTAAAGCTGTTATTTGTTTAAAACCCAAAAATGGAGTTAAATCTGTAAAAACTGGTAGGAAAAAAATTGCGGTTGAATCTTATGTAGCCATACGTAAAACAGCCTTAAATTTCGTATACCTATTTATTTTTCCTCCCCTGCGCTGAGAAAAAGAAATGACTCAGTTAAACGTTTCTCAGTTAAATTAACACTGTTTTCATTTTAAATGCGACAATGCGATCTAAATTTTGAATTAGCATTACAAAAATTGTTAACATTTTACTGTTGATTCAACACATAAAAATATTTGATGCAATTTTATTCCATGCATTGTTTGAATAGTACACTCAAACAACATCCTGTCAGAAATAATTACATTTTAATCTAACCAGTTGTCAGTGTTATCTTAACAATTGGGTATATTTATTTTAAAAGTTTTAAATTAAATAACTTACCTATTGAAAACTTTACAGAAGGCTCTGTGTTGTAAAAGGAACATTTTATTCTTGAAAGAACGCAAACAAACGGGCGAGAAATAACTAATAGTAAACCAAACACACAAATTAACGATCCTATAGGTTAGAATTAATAACTGACAGGTGCCATAATGGAAACCGGAAACTGTGCACTATTTTAAGGATTGTACTTAAACAAAGCAGTAATAGAGCTACTTCTATCTATGACATTTTTCTGTGAGACAAATGGAAACTTTGCTTTTTTTTCAATAGCAATACTTGAGAAAAATAGTCAAATCACTACATTGTCTTTACTCGTATGATACATCAATACGAGATATTCCGCGATGGCGGAAGACGTGAGTGATGCTGTCGATACTAGTAAAGATAAAAATAAAATTTGCAATTTCTGTGAAGCAATCTTACGGAAAGGTCAAAAGTGCTCTATTTGTAAAGTGAACGCTATACATTTAAAGTGTTTAGATGTTGTCCAAAAAACGGGAAGTATTGTTGATAGAAAAGATTGGTTGTGTAAAGCATGTGTTAGTATGGCCGGATCCTCGAGTTCAAGTGAAGAAGATGTTACCATTATCTATGACTCAAACACAGATGATGCCGAGGGTTTTGATCTGAAAAAGGAAAACGCTATGCTGAAAAGCCAAATTGTGTTACTGAATAAGTTAGTTAACGAACTAAGTAAAGTAAATAAGTTGCAACAACAAAGAATAGAATATTTAGAGGAATCTGCTAAAACGGAGAGCGATAAGCTACAGGTGTTATTTACACTCAAAACCAGAGGGCGACAGCGTACAGTGATATTTTGAAAAAGCCAGTACCAAAAAATTCGGTTATCATAAAACCTGTCAACAATAAACAACTCCGGAGGTTACAAGAAAGGAAATAAAGATGCTATAAATCCAGCTGTACTCTCTATTGGCGTAAGTAAGTTTACTCAAAGGAAAGACGGCAGTGTATTAATTAATTGCGATGATTCACAAAATTTGGAGATTTTAAAAAACAAACATTTCTTCCAAAATGGGTGATACTTATGAAACTGTTATTCCTAAATTATTGCCGAAATTAATAATTTATAACGTGAACGCCGAAGACGTTTCTAATCGGGATAATTTCTGTAGTAATTTGTTCATCCAGAATAAACTGGAGAGGACCGATTCAACTTCAGTCAGAATTGTTCGTATAGTAAATAAGAAAAGCGATGTGGATGTAATAATTGAGGTTGACCCCATAACCTTTAAGACAATTTTGCTAAAGAAAACTCTATATGTCGGTTGGCGTCGGTGTAATGTACGGGAATCTTTTCACGTAATTCGCTGCTTTAATTGCTCCAAATTCGGTCACTTATCTAAAGACTGTAAGGTTTCTATAGCTTGTCCCAAATGCGCAGAAAAACATCCACTAAAAAGAATGTAATGCGCAATCATTCAATTGTATTAATTGTATAGATAATAACAAAAAATTTAATTCTAAGTTTGATGTAAATCATGCTGCTTTTGATAACGATTGTTTGTGTTATAAAAAGTTAATTAATTATTTAAAGTCTATAACAAATTATTCTACTGAATAGCAACTACTGTCAAGTGATAAGTCAAAAATTAACAGAAGTGCTTATTTCTTAATGCTATTAAATATACATAGTTTAAATAATAAAATTAATGATTTAGAGACTTTATTATCAACATATCATTGTTATTTTATATGTTTAACGGAAACATGGTTGAAATTCAATGAAATACAAAATGTTAATTTATCAGATTATTACTTAATTGATAAGTTCTGTAGAATTTGTAGTGCTGGAGGAGGTAGTTGTATATTTGCACGAAGAGACTTGAATGTTAGCAATTTTGATATAGCTCACCTTGCTGTGGAAGGTGAATTTGAAATTTGTGGTGCTAAATTGTTTCTTGGTAATAAAGAAATTGTCATAATTAATATTTACAGACCTCCTCAATCTGATTTCAAGCATTTCATTAGCAACTTGCAGCAACTTTTGTCTACCATTGTTACGTATAAGAGTAATCACTATGTGTACATTTGTGGAGACTTCAATGTTGATCTTAGTGTTCAATCCACCGAACAGCAATACTTAACCAATACTATGGCTGTTTACGGCTTACAAGCGACTGTTTCGGATTATACCAGAGTGACTGACCGTTCGTCGACGATTATTGATAACATATTCTCTAACGGATGCCCAGAATTTAGTACAACTGTGTACGATACACATCTATCTGACCATCGCTATATTATACTCCAGGTTCAGCATGACTTCCTACAAACTAAAGATAAGTTGCTTAATTTTGAAAAACGCTTCTTCAGTGAAACCAATAAACATACTTTTACTTATTATTTACATAACGAATCATGGGAGGACGTTTTCCGTGCTGACAGTATCGATGACAAATTTATGACCTTCATAAACATTTTGCAATATCATTACAATAATGCCTTTCCCATCAAACAGATTTCAAAACCGCAAGTGAAACCTAAAAAACCATGGATAAACGATGATATCAGAAAATCCAGCGCTCAAGTACGTGATTTATTTATTTTGCAAAAATCTTATCCCCACCTTAGAGATCATTACTTGGAGTCTAGAAATAAACACAAGAGCTTAATAAATACCACACGCATAAGCCACAATGAATCTATTATTAAAAATAGTAATAATAGCACGTCTGCAATGTGGAGATTGATTAAACAGTCGGTGGGTAGTGCTGTCAACTTGAAAAACATTTCTATCGCTGAAAATGATCTTGTTATTGAGGATCCTCAGACTATCGCTGAGAGATTTAACAATTTCTTCGTAGATACTGTATCTGCTATTACATCTGGTCTTCCTGTTAGTGACGCTTCAGCTCCTCTGCCACAACTGCTAGATTCAATGTATTTTGGACCTTTTTCGGTAAATGAAATAATTACAATCACTAACGGTTTAAAAAATAAATACTCTGCCGGACCTGACGATATTGCATCTGCCGTGATAAAAGAATGTAGTATTTTGTTAAGTAATATACTAACTTACCTCGTTAATTTATCTTTTGAAAAAGGTATCTTTCCTTCCATTTTAAAAACTGCTGTAGTTTCACCACTTCACAAGAAAGGAAATACGCGGGATTTATCAAACTACCGCCCAGTCGCCCTAACATCCGTTATATCCAAAATAATGGAGTATTGCATGCTGGATAGGCTTAACAGTTTCCTGGACAAACACAAAGTTATAACAGACAGTCAACACGGCTTTAGGAAAGGCCATTCAACGTCAACGGCCTTAATCGAATTTTACAATCAAGTGTTGAAGTTTATCGAAGAAAGAAAGTCGCCTATTGCACTATTTTGCGACTTGAAAAAAGCATTTGACTGTGTTCAGCATGATATTCTCCTACAGAAACTACAATCATACGGTATTAGAGGCAAGATTGCTGCATGGTTTGAATCATACCTGGACAATAGGACACAATTCGTACGAGTGCGGTTTAATGATGCTAACGGAAGAGTTAGGCACTTTCATTCATCATGTTTGCCATTAACTACCGGTGTGATACAGGGTTCAGTACTTGGTCCTGTGCTGTTAACTTATACATTAATGATATTGCCATTTTATTGCAGAACGTTTATATCACCATGTATGCCGACGACATCTCTGTTCTTGCAGAAGGTTTAATTTGACGATGAACAATTTATGCCAGCTGATTCACGATTGGTTCGCTCACAATAAACTGGCATTAAGTACAGAAAAAACTGTGGCTATGACATTTCACCCAAGACAGAGAGTGGTAGACATCGATGACATAGTATTAGCTGGTGAGATAATACGTCAATGTGAAAGTACCAAATTTCTAGGTATACACCTGCAGTCAACGTTAGTTTGGAAACACCATTGCGAGAACCTAGCCAAAAAAATCTCAAGCAAAGCATATTTATTTCGGTGCTTACGGTCACAACTCTCTAAGAGTACCTCATAAACTCTATTATGCCGAGTTCAATCTCGGCTAATGTATGGCATTCTGCTGTGGGGTTCATCGTCGGAAACCTATGATGTTTTTATAAGCCAGAAAGCTGTGATTCGGGGCATTGTGGGTGCCTCTTATAAAGATTCTTGCAGGCCATTATTTCATGATTTAGGTATTCTTCTTTGCCATGTTTATATATTTGGAAGCTGCAACATACGTATTTTTGAATAAAGAACAATATCTGTACAATCATGAAGTACATCAATACAATACCCGAATGAAGGATCATCTTCACGCTCCAACATGTACTCTTCATGTAACAAGCACTGGCGTATATAATCTGGGGTTAAAGATTTTTAATAAGCTTCCTGCCATTTATAAAAACATTACTTGCTTTAGAACTTTTAAATATGAAGTTAAAACCTATCTCCTCCAGCATACCTTCTACTCCATTACGGAATTTTTGCAAACACAATAAATGTTAAGTTTATAGTTCTTTCACATTAATTCTACACTTTAGTTATTAGGTGGTGGTAGTTTGGGGTAGCATGTAGGTTAGAATCATATATTTTTTGTTGGTATGCTTTGTTTTCCTTTTGTTTCATATGACGTTTTATATACACTTTGTGTTTTTCGTAAATAAAACATATTATTATTATTATTATTATTATTATTATTATATGACGTTGGTTAAAACATAAAATAGTCAGAGTGTATATTTCTATATTGTTATGTCAATATAAATATGATTTTAGGTATGTTGTTTGATAAATAGAAGATTAAACTAATCTCTATAAGTATATCTCGTAGGGTATACATGATTGACATTACTAATTACTTCATGTATCTACTTATCGTTCCGATTTTCGTTTTGCTTCTTTTTAGGTTATAAATCATAGCAGCAAAAGAAGGATACAACACGCATTTACCAAAATCTTTCAAAAACTTCTAAGCATAAGAATAACATGATTAATGTTACGTTAAGCACATCAGTTTGGAATTTTTATTGCAACTCCAATCTTGTTGTTTTAAATACCGAGACCTTAGCAAAATGTTAATTATTTTAACCAGGCGTTCTGCATTCATAGCTATTTGAAACTGTTAAAATCGTTGAAATGACGTTTTCAAATCTCTCTTGTGTATGTACTTTAAAAAGTTTCATTTCCACAGAAAAGGAAAAGTGCAAATTATAACAAGTTATTATGCAGTATGGAAGCGGTCAGAAATCCGCACAGTAGATATATTTTAATCTTCGTTTTGCATAAATTGAAATTTACACATAATTCACTCTAACCAGTAAATATACGCCTAACCAATACGTGAAAGTAGCTCCCAAATAACTCTTTATTTTATCTAATAATTAGTACTGAGAACAGTACTAATTATTAGACTAACAGTCTTCTTGTTTGGCTGAAAGTTAAATTTGAAAATTTTAATTGTCGTGCATTCGTGGCCAACTAGTCTTATCTCAAGTTCTAATATAATAAGTTCTAATAATGGTTAAAGTTAGGAGCAGTTTCACTATTTCACAATTTCACTACATCACCGGCACTAACACTGAAGTTGGAAGGGTTGATCAGAAGTTCAGCATTGCTACTATTGAAAAGGGCGTCCATTGAATTTATGAGAAGGTGTTTTAAAGTGTATAGTGATACCAGTACTATATTATTAAGAATGCGAGTACTATCATCAAATTCCCATGAATGTTGTTGTGGAGAAATATATAGCGATATCCCAACAAATTTTAATCCTCTAGAATTCTGAATTTCAACTGTAATAATATTCCCATTGCTTTTTTCCCTAATAATAATCTCCTACTCATATTAATAATTGCAATTGACGTTCTAATTGAGTTTTATTATCCCTATATAAAACGATTTATAACACCCTAGTAATCTGAAACTTACTATTACTTAACAAATATTCCTAAATAAACGCGCTATTAATATTATTTTTTTCGGCTAAATTGTATATCGCTCTTCTCCCACTTCCTAATTAAGTTATATTCATTTCGTAGTTTCAATTCGCCTAACATGATTAATCTAACTAATATTATTAATCATTATAATTTGTGCATTTTTTATGGGGATCTATTATCTTTTTTGAAATATCCTGTACAGAGTATTCGGAATAACTTTGACATATTTCTGCCGGTTTTGTAAAATAAGGGTGAATATTTCAAAAACTATCAGAAGTAGGTGCCCTAAACCTTAATATTAATCGATGTAGAATCTTGCACTGCATTCAATGCAGCACTGAAAAATACCGCGTTCCGTTTGAAAAAAAAAAGTTTTTTTCCATATTGCATATTAGTTTTTGTACACCCTGTACATGATATTACCTCTGTCGCAATCAATACCATGACCGTGTACTTGCATTCACATCAGTAGAATATCTTAGTGTCTAAAATATTCATGGCCTAAAGATTCCTTGAATATAATGAAATATTTCCCCAACGTTTTGGGTTTATTTTGCTCATAAATATCAAAACATAACATCGGTTGATCCCTCCAAACTGAACATTAAGAACTTTTTGCTGTCAACATGTGTTTATTCCATCTTTGACTTAAATAATTCATGTATATAAACCTAATGTAATTTCTTTTCGACCTATCCTACATCGTTCCTTAATGTATATAAGATTAAAATATTATTGTAGCCGAGTAAATCTATACATTCTTCCGTTTAGTTGTCTCATAAATTTAGCATCAGTTGATATAAAAGTCATCGAATCCGATATGAAGTCCTTTTCATCTGCAGTTTACTTTGTTTATACTTCCTTTCAAGATCCTTTCGTTGCTTTTATGGCGCAATAAAATTATTATATTTATCGTAAATCGCTTCTCAAAGTAGGTGGTCAATTCGATATTCCTTTACAGTACCTCATATAAATATAGCTATAAAGCCCTCCTGAACCTGTCGAACGATCTGTAAACAAATTTCCTTTTCGTCTTTAGCGGAATTATTTCTTTTATGGCGACGTTTGCCCTTTGTACAGTGCATAGGTAATAAAAGACAACAAAAGCACCGTAGGAAATGTAGGGTTGAAACGTCATAATTCCAAATAAACGTTTCTTCGATCGACCAGACACGAAAGGTAACACACTAATAAACTATCAAAATTGGATACCCCTTCGGCGATGGATCGTAAATCAAAGTCAACCAGAAGAGTCCGAGCAGAAGTGAGAGAGTGAGCAATGGCACTTTTAACATCTACGGTAAAACATGGCACATACACACATGCACAAGACGTGTACGCTTACGGGGGCACGAAACCTCCGCCTTCACCTTTTACTTTACAGCGAGTTACATTCCTGCATGTTGCGTTGTTTATTTATAAACAAACGGACGCGAGTAACCTTCGATCTAATGGTGTTCCTCCGTTGCCCAACACAGTTTACAGACCGCTAAAACACGGCAGGGTCTATCGTGCGAAATGGTCAGTAGATCTCTATCTTTCCGATACCTTACCTGCGTGTAAAGCAATGATGTCATCAACGGTATCGTGTTGTTCGTGTTGCTGTAATACACACCTATCATTGTTTATTTCCCATTACATCAATGTAAACATATAATTTAGTTCACTAATATTAGTTCTGGATGGGTGTGACAGATTTTTTTTTTAAGTAACTATAAGCTTTTTATGCACGTGTCTTATAAGCCGCAACCATATCTCAATGTGTAGTCTGTCCATAGATATAATGACTTGACTTATTGACTAGCACTCGAACTTCAGAAGAGAAATATTTACCCAATCCTTCGAGTACGGGTGGTTCACAGAGATTCACAAAGATTATTATACTAAACGCTTATTATAAAAGTATTTATGTTTGATTTTAAAATATATTGATATTCGTACATGTTGTCATGGTTTATGGAATTTATATTATTTAATTGTAGCGTTACTAGCTTTACTTTTATCTATTTTAAAATAATAAAAAAAGAAATAAAATGGCTCAGTAAATAGTCAGACCATCCAGGTGATGTAGAATACCTCTTCATTTGGCAAGTCATTTAATGGCATTTCCCTTCAGAACTTTCCCTCGAGTTCAGTGCGAAACAAGATTTTCATTTTTTTACAGTGTAATTATTTTGCTTAAATTTAGTTTAATAATGCTTTTAGGTATATGTATTTATAATCCAAGTTCATTGATATCATATTAGTATGTAATATATACAGTGACCGGCGCAAGTGTGCAGCATATGGGAATTTTTTTGTTTTTGAATTTAGTTCGTCTTTTTTCTTACAGTTTTCCTCTGCATTCATTCATTCACTAAAGTTATGGTGGGCACTTCATGTTCGGGAACTTGAGCTAGGTGCTAATTGTACCATCCCTATTAATTCTCTTATTTCCACTCGAACAGCTTGGTGTTCTCTATAAAGCCCAGTATCTTGCCCAGTAAACACTTGAGAACCCTCGAGAGCTCCAATAGATCTCTCCCGAAATATTTCTGCCTGAGTACCTTCAGTTCCTCACATGTGTAGATTACATGTTAACTCGTTTCCTCCTGCACTTCGCATCTTCTACACCACGGTGCGCTTATCCGGCCTGTGTTGTATAGATGCTTTTTCAGAGGACAGTGTCCAGTTACCAACCCAGTAATGGTTTTAACTTCTTTCTTACTGCGCCTGAGTAGGTTATCAGAGAATCTAACATCCCCATCCCCTATCAGCGCTTTGGTATAGAGTTGGCCTTCAGTCGACCTCCATTTGTTTGTACTTTCTTTATCTAACCAGGTCCAAATCTCCCTTCTTGCGGAACCCTTAGTAATCCCACATACGGGCTCTGGACCCATGAAGTGTCTCTTAGAGCCCTGCTTGGATAATTCGTCGACTATTACATTGCCCTTTATATCCTCATGTCCCTACACCCAAATCAGAGACACCGTGTAGTCTCGTGGCGGTGCATTGAGGGATTGTTTGCAGTCCCTAACTAGTTTTGACCTAGTTACGGGGTTCGAGACTGCCTTGATGACAGCCTGGCTGTCAGTCATTATATTAATTTTCCTCCTCATGTAGCCCCCTTTTGCAATCATTTCTACACAGGCTGCAAGGGCGAATACCTCTGCCTGGAAGGCCGTTTCCCCAGGCTTATGGATATCCTTTGATTAGGACTGGGCCCACAAATACCGGCTGGATTTGGATCCGTCCGTGAACCAGTTACCATTAACAGTGATCTCACTACGTGTCTGGTCTCTGTTCGATATAGAGATTTTCACCTTTTCAGTGAAGATAATTTCGGGTGCCATGCTGTCCGTGGGCATTTGCAGCAATGGCCCGTGCAGTATCGTGCCCGTAGTATAAGTGTGCTTTCTCACCCTGAAGTTGGGATGCTACAGGTTGTTGGCTTTCAGTCTAAGGATCGCGTTCATTGCCTCCGCTCTCACATAAAGCTCCAGCGGGGGAGGCCCACAATGGTCTCCAAAGAGGCGGTCCCTGTGCTGTTAATTGCACCAGTGGTACCCAGCAATGCCTGTCTCTGGACAGCGGTTAGCAGTTTCACTGCGGAGGATCCTTCTGTCCTCCTCCACCAGACCACTGCCTCGTATGTTATCGCTGGTCTTATCACGGCAGTATATAGGCAATGGATCACCCTCGGCTTTAATCCCCAGGTATTGCCAGCAACTCTCCTGCAGCGCTAGACTAGTTGCGTTGTTCTGTCTAAGTGATTTTTCCAGCTCAGTTTCGCATCGAGGGCAACACCCAGATACTTTACTTCTTTGGTTAATTGTAACTCCAGCCCAAACAGTCTAACGCCGCCTAGGTCATTGAGTTTCTTCATGTAGGTTAAAGGCAACCAACTTTGTTTTTTGTGGATTAACTGCAAGTCCTTGTGAAAGGCACCATTCCTCCACCATTCGCAGTGCATTACGCATGATGCCCGCCACCACGCCCGGGAACTTCCCTCTAGTTACGATGATAATGTCTTCAGCGTACCCCTGCGTCCATAATCCTTTGCCGTTTAATGATCTGACGAAATCATCCACGACCAAGCTCCACAGCAGTGGTGACACTACTCCTCCTTGAGGACATCCTCTAGTGGTCCTCATGGCGATACTTTTATCTACATATTGGCATAGACCACTCTGCCTCTTAGCACGCAGTCAACCCATCTGCTAGTCGTGTGGTCAATGTTTCGGTCCATTAAGGATCGGTTGATCGAGGGCGTTGATGTGTTATCAAAGGCGCCCTCGATGTCTAAAAATACTGCAAGAGCAACTTCCTTTCGATGTAGGCTCCTTTCGAGTCCTTCCACCAAACTATGCAAGGCACCCTCTCCTGATTTGCGTCATAAATGCGAGAATTTTCGAAATTTAAAATTAAACGTATTTATATTTCTACGATGCATTTGTATTGCAAAACTTGGAATTATTAATTAAAAACGTGATTTTTATTTAATAAGCGGACTCACTTTAGCTATCTGAGATATTTATATTCTTATTTACGTTGTTTTACACGGCTTCACATTTCGAACCTTCTATAAAATAAAATCTCGTGTATTTTAACTTAAATGTTTTCTTTGTCATACCAAGTCGATCAAACAGAATTATATTTTGCTTTTTAAAAACTTATCGACAGATTATTAATCCGATGCTCTTCCTTGTCCATTCTTATTATTATTTACTTTATCGTTGTTTCTCTTTTATCCTTTTTTTCAATTCTGAAAGTTAGCCTGTTAAATATTGTAATAGTTTTAATACGATCATATAAATTATTAACAATTCTATAAATTTTAAGTAGCCCAATGCTTTTCTAAATATCTAACATTCGCTTACATGCGGTAGTTCGTATAACATCGGGTGACCATACAACGAAAGCTCTTACGGTATACAATATAAATGAGAAATAAATGTATACAATAAAGACAGCTATGAACAAACAATATCAAAGACAAATATAAATTTTAAAAGAATAGAAGCATCTGCGGTTCAGTGAACTTGCGATCACAACCAACAGATTAATATATGTAAATATTTCAGTAGTAAAATTCTTTTATGCTTTAAATATGTAAAGAAAAAGTAATTACATCCTGCTCGACAATGCTCTTTTTTCTACCTGCAAATTCGAGCTGAGCCGAAGCAATTGACCTTGCTATGCGGCAAATAGTATCGATATTTGATCTTTGCACGGGGGAGACATTAGATCTGGAGGGCACTGTACATATAGATTGTATAGTACTTATTTAAGATTAACATTTCAGTTCATTTATGAACATTATTTACTTGTATCTATATACGGACGAATACGTACAAGGTAATGAATTAATTTGGCTCTTACAATCTCATACTTATTACAAACCATAAAATCGGACGCTAGTAAATATTTACAAAAATTGACCGCTTTCTATACTAGAGGGTGTCGATAGGCAACGCTTCAGGCAGTTATCTCGTTAATCCTTTACGGCTTCGTTGCCCATAAGTCGCATTTATGATTATTTTATTGTTCGATTTTACTGCAACATAATTGCATCAATAAACCGTAACCATAAAAGCTCGACATTTTTTTTAAACGATTAATTACGAATGAACGGTAAACGCCGGTGCTGAAAAATTTAGGTTTAACGACAACAGCGACATGGTGGCATTATGCAACTTCATGTTGTACCTATTATTTTACGGAATTTCTGATAACCTTTATAAGGAAATAATTTTATAACATTTCAAGAGTCAGATCTTGCCTAACCTGAAATCAAAACGATATCTTCTCATAAAATTAAAGCAGAAGATGCCCAGGTATTTGTAATTTCATAATGGTGGGTAACTATAAGAGACCTAAAGCGTAAAGTTAATATTTTGAAAGTCTGAACTTTTATGGTGCTAAATTTATGGTTACTACTTTTATATAATTTCAACATCAGAACAAGGGAAAGGTAGGGAGACCGTTGTACACTTTTACGTCTAATTTATGAACATAAAATTAATATGTCGAAGATATCAAAGAATTGTCATTTATTTTTATTTTAAAAACGAATTATTTTACATTGTATTTGGAATAAGGGAAATTTCTCTCAAAAACAAGTTGTTCCTCCGGTCTTTTCGATCCACCCCTTTTTTGTGGATTTGGAAGCTTCAAAACTACACCTGACTGCGCAGCATCAAAAATCGTATGATTTGCATATAAGAATTTATTTGAATTTTTTGCTTATTTGATCCGTAATTTAATGATTTGTATCCCACATATTTCCCCAATATACAGTTCTGCAGATCCTTTTTCCATCAAAGATTGAACCAAGACATAGCCACCGACCTGCTAATCATCAAATCTTTTTTGATCTTCTATATCTACCATCTAATTTTCAATATCCATCGAAATATTTTCTTCCTCGCTTTCCCCAAAAGATATTTTGAAATAAAATCTCATTGTCTTCTGAATCACTGTCCACTATTTTCCGAACAACTGTTTGAAGTTTTTTACTGCGTAGATCTTGTTTCGATGGATTCACTTTTTTTATTTTTCTCTCTCAGGAGTATCAATGAGGATACGTGTTTTACTAATCTTTTGACCTCGTTTGGTAGACTTTCTGGGTTGTGCCTTAGGATAAGGAACAACCTATTCAGGCGAGGAGTAAAGCAATAAAGCTGTCAAAAGAAGTGAAATGCTTTGATGTTATCCTTAACTCCAACCTTCCGTGGAATCGACAGCTTCAAATGATTGAAACCAGGGCGGATCCACTTATGTTGGTTAAAAGGGTCCATGTAAAAACATGCGGGTTAAAACCAAAATGTATCTCTGGTATGGTGAGCAAAGTTGTAGCAGCAAACTGCTCTAGCTGAACTTAGCAAGGTACGGAGGCTTGCGTGTTTAGGTATAACAGGAGAAATGAGGACCACTCTTACAGCAAGTGCGGAATGCCTCCTAGGAATGAGGAGCATCCATTTGGTGAAAATAGAGAACGCGAAAATGAGACACCTCAGATTAGTTAGTTAATTAGTGAGAGATAGCATCTGCATGGTTCGATCAATCATACCATCCATTGCAACTATTAGAGTATATTGTAGAGCGGATGTTATCTCAAAGCTCATCCAACAACTTCAGGCCCTTAAGGTAGTTAAATATGTCGCTGAATGAAATTGTTTTTAGGTCTTCTAGGAAAGGTTCAACTTTCTCAAAGTATACATACCAAACTCTTGAAGCGGCAGGACTGTGGCAGGAAACATGAAATCTCTCTTCGTCTTTTAAACGCAATCAGCATTCAGTCTCGTACGAGAGCCCGATTCCGCGTGAGTGCTTTCCGAGTTTACAGTGATCTGTAAAGACAGCGACAGTTACTTTGAAATTCTTACGGTCAAGTTCAAGCAGTCGCTTGGTTCTGGCATGATTAGATCAAATAGAGGGTGTGGCAGTCGAACCTGCATTTTTGAAATAATTGCAAAAAAATACACGGTTGCATTTTTTAAAATTTTATTGATACTATGTTAATTTAGGCTAAAAAGCATTTAAGAAACATTATTATATACATTATGTCGTCCATTTTGATTGATGCATTCTTAAAGGATCTCTAAAATTGTCCATTACATCACGGAGCATCTGCTGAGGGAATCTTTCGATTTCCTGACAGATTCTTGCCTTCAGTTCTTCAAGAATACGAGGTCGTTCTTCGAAAACTTTGCTCTTCAGGGAAAACTTCGTTGAGGAGATTCATGCTGACACGGATCGCGTGGCTTGTGGCTCCATCTTGTTGAGAAAAGGTTTCAACATTCAGTCCATGTTCGCGAAGACGAGGAATGAAAAATGTTTGTAACATTTCCGAGTAGCGCTCCGCATTCACGGTAACAGCTTGCCCCCTTTCATTTTCAAAAAAGAATGGGCCTATGATTCCGGTTGAAGGCATTGCGCTACCTTGGCCGAATGGAGAGGTTTTTGATGGAGTTCATGAGGATTTTCATCGCTCCAATATCCAAAATTTTGTTTGTTTACGTAGCCGGAGAGATGAAAATGCGCCTCGTCGCTCATCCAGAGCAACGTGTGAAATTCTTCGTTTTCTTCAATCATTTCCAAAAACGTTTCACAAAAGTGCCGTCGAGCAGCGACATCGTTTTCATTTTAGAGCCTGAACCACTTGAATTTTGTAGGGGTGTAAATCAAACCTCAAGATTCTTCGGAGACTCCTGTCTGAAATTCTGAGCCCAGTACTGTGTCCACGTGCTGGTGTCCGAGGACTTCTTGTCACAGCGATTCTTTCGCGTTCAATATTCGCAGGAGTTCGCACTGATCTCGCACTGCCACCTCTTCTGTTTCCCGTTTCACCGATGTTTTCAAAATTTTGTACCCATAACTTTATTGAGTTAACAGAAGGCACGGGCCGCTTACGATTAATTTGGAAATGAACACGGAAGCGGCGTTGAGCGACTGCATAGCTATCGTTTTGATAAAATACCTTCACGGCAAAGGACCGTTCTTGCTTGGACCAGTGTTCCATGGTTTCTGAAATGCTTTGAAAGGGGGAACACAACGGTAACTTTGATAACTCGCCTCGCCCACTTTCTTGGCTACCGCGCTTTTTTCAAAATTGCAGGTTTGACTGCCGCACCCTGCATAATCTTTTGCGTGTACCAAACCATGACAGTTGCTCTAGTATTGGAACACTTTCTGGTTTGCCCAGAATTCTTTGCTGTCTAGCTACCGTAGATGCTATACCAATAGTAAGTTCTGGTCTGTGAAACTGCTCCGTAGCACCCTTTTTTGCAAGGATGTCTGCTTCCTCATTCTCGAGAAATGAGTGAATGCCCAAGTACCCAGATTACAGAACATTAGAGTATGTTTAGAGCTGCAGATCAGTTTCCTGTTGCATTTATGCTCCTCTAGTGCTTTGTGTGCATGATTCTTTGTTTATTTAAGTTGCAAATGTGATTAGGGCGAATACATACAAGCTAACAATTCTCCTTACATATAAGGAACTGAAATTGAAGTTATTTAAAAGAACAACATAGTCGATCTGTCTCACCAGATACATTCCTTCAATTAAATAATATAAAAACTTCAGAAATTTTCTTTGAACAGACTCAATTGCGTTAACATGTGAAGAATAAATTGGAAACCAAATAATAATCGCATATTCCAATTTAGATCGAATTAATAAATAGAATAAAGTGCTAAATATGATAGTGTTTTGAAAGTCGCTGCAATTCCGATAAATAAAGCCAAAGAGTTTAAAACATTGACCAAGAATACTCGTAATATGGTTAGAAAACAATCGCCTAGAATCAAATAAAACGCCCAGATTATCACCATTGAATGCAATAAAACTCATTATATCAAGGGATTTGTAAAGCTCTCTGCCTTGGCCAAACTTCCGTGACGGTAGTGTATTAAACACAGCACGAGAACAAGTAAAGAATTGAGTGAGAGAAAAACGCGAAGAATATTGGAATAGTAACACCAGCCAAATTCATGGCGAGACCTTTATTAAGGGACAATCAAGAAATAGAACTATTGCAGCTTAATAGGAATCATCTTCGCATCGTAACAAGTCTCTTAACAGAACAATGTAGGAGATGTACAGAAAATTGAGATCAACATTGGAGTTAGCGACTGCAGGCAGTGTAATGGAAAGACGGCACGCGGTCTTTCCATTACACTGCCTGCAGTTGGTAACGCCAATGTTGATCTTGTTCTCGTGCTGTGTTTAATACACTACCGTCCACGGAAGTTTGGCCAAAGGCAGAGAGTTTTACAAATCCCTTGATATAATGAGTTTTATTGCATTCAATGGTGATAATCTGGGCGTTTTATTTTAGAAAATTGAGATCAACATTGGAGTGACCAACTGCAGGCAGTGTAATGGAATGACCGCTTGCCATATTCTGTGTGGATGCGAAACTTTGGACGCAAAAAGCCCAATTTTGGCAATTTTTGGTAAGCCACAAATGACGCAAAGGGTTACTTCGATCCACCAGGCAGAAACATGTACAGATTAGTACAGGATACCAGGATACTGGAATAATCGGTATAATTTAATCGATAAAATGATTCAAAGATTAAATACAAAAATACAGCATGAGGTTGCAATGTTTCCGGAGATTCCATGTCAGACGGTTTCCACGACAACAACAACAAAATACCGTACATTTTTTTTGTTTTTGAAGTATTCTTCAACTCACCACGATTTCTTACATATGTAGTAAATAATGCGAAAACATTTCTACATACATAAGTTTTAATTGTTCTATATTATTTTGGGGCTATGTTTGGAGAATGTAGAATGTCATTACTTGTCATTTTTTTTGTAAACTAATATAACTACAGCCCTCATCAATCGAAGCGGTTCTTCTTCCGATTTTTTTCCTCTGAATCGCTATCCATCAAGCTAAAACTTATTATAAAACATATTCCTCAACTCCCCGGTCTACAGTTTTTCATCGCGAACACACATTTTTTTTTTTCGCACGCCGCACCGTCTCGATGATGCATCATGCGAACATCATTCGTCTCAACCTCCTCTACAACAACGGTTTGGGCACGACGCGGCATTAGCGCTGCACGACGTGTTACCATCCTCAATAAATCCGGCCGCTCGATTGCTCGATCGCATATCGTAGGCTCCATCGACGTCGGCCGTCGGAACCGTCGAAGATTTATTACGAAACAAGAGAACCGAACGACGCTTTTCCTCTTCCTCGTTCTGGCCTCCCCAATCGACCCCGCCCATCTACCTTCGGGACCGACTCTTCTACGGCGGCGTCCTAATAACATCGTCAATCACGTCGATGCGGCCGATTTTCTTGCACTTGTGGGCTCCAGTGTACAGCGGCGAGGTCTTGTTTATGCTCTCTTAGCGGCGTGTAAACACACCTCGATCTCGCCGGAATACGATATGAGAGAAGCGAGGATCGTGCTGCGTTAATTGGCTATGCCTGAAACGGCCTAGAATTCTGAAAATTCTAGAACTCTAGAAGAAACATTATTACTTTAAAGTGAAAAAATGAAAAAACGCTGATGTGATGAATTAACATGGACCATATCCTGCAGAATTAAAAAGAGCAACGACAAGCACCAAGATCAGTAATTATAGATCTATATCAATAGTAGGTAGTAGAAGGGGCTATTCGAGATAGATTGGTCGAGTTTTTCGAAGCCAGGCGATTGTTCAGCGACTCACAACATGGCTACAGACAAAAGAGGTCTACAACAACTGCTATGATTGAACTTGTGGACGAAGTGGCGAACGCGTGGGATGAAGAAGATCGCATAGAACTATTATGATGCGATCTATCAAAGGCCGTCGATTGCGTAGACTATAAAATTCTGCTGGATAAACTACAATACTACGGAGCTAGAGGACAACCACTTAGTTTGATACGGAGTTACTTGCAGGACAGAGAACAACTTGTGCGCTGTGGGAGGGGGGGGGGCGTCGGAAGCGAGGATCGTTAACAGAGGGATACTACAGGGATCCATCCTGGGGCCGACCCTGTTTGTAATATATGTAAATGATTTTCCATCCAACATTTCCACTCCTTAAAAACGTTAATGTGTGCAGATGATACGTCCTTCCTGCTGCGAAAACATTTGTCGCGCACCGTGGAGGAGGTCATGGGTGAAGCTGCGGAGTGGTTTGCAGCTGCAGCAAAAACAATATTTCTGCAACAAAAAGAAGCAGTGAGGGCGATAATGGGTTACATTCAAGAACGAGTTGCAGGGAATTATTTAAAAGCCTCAATATACTTACACTACCATCCTGTTATATACTAATCTGTCTCCTGTATATCCATGAGTCACACAACGTGCCCACCCACGTCGACGTGCATCACCACGACACCAACAATAAAAACCATTACACCATTCCTTTCCACCGTTTACAAAGAGCTAAGACGAGTACGAATTATACTGCCTTACCATATAATCAGCTACCGGGGCACATGAGAAATATGGATATGGCGTGCTTCAGAAGAGCAGTGGTAAAGTTTTTGCTCTCCGTCCCTATATACAGTTTGGAGGAATACTACCTGACGGGCGCCACGGGCCTTGCTGCGACTTCGGAGAGGAGATGGCCACCGGATACTACTCGGCCCGTTTTTCGTGTGTGCAGTGTCTACTTTTTCCTGTTTTGTCTTTTTAAGTGTTTGTTTTTTGTGTCTTACTTACTTTTTAATATGTACATACACCGTCTTTTCCTAACAAAGGTTTTCTCAAACCTAATTTTTAAGTGTTTTGTGTTTTTATTACTTTGACATTGTTTTTACACTCTGACGAATCATATAGTGTACACTTTCTCTTTGTACGCTTTTTTGAAATACAAATCTATAACCATATATAGTTTAGGGGCCTTTGAACAGTTTGGAGTTTAAAAAACGCGCGTTTTCTTTTAGTTTTTCTTTACACCAGAGGTACTCCTAAATTGAAAAGTCCAAGTCCGGCATTTTTCAGAAAAAAAAGAAAGTGCCTTAAATTAGTTTTTAAAAATGCCAAATCCTCCAACATCGTGCTGCATTAATGCAACAGGCAACTGAAATAGGAATTAGGAACTCGAAATGTGATGATTTTATGGTTAAAACATGAAAATCCCAAGGGAACCTTCATTCACTATGTCCATAAGCTTGCTTTTCTTTTTGGTTAGTTTCTGAGGCAATGAATAGGTTGTAGCAAATACAATATAAGTAAACTGTACGGCGGCGGAAAAAAGTGTGGTTACCTAACAACCATAAATGCATATGTGCGTAGATGTTCATTTATACACCGCCTTTATATTAATAACGTGCAGATTGTCTAGTGAAAAATAAATTAGTAAAAAAGATGGAATAGTAATGCTTTTGCTATTGGGTGTCGAATTTTGCAATAACCATCATTTATGGTGCACGAATATTGTAGAGCGGGATTATCATGGTATGCACTACCGACCATTGAAGTTAGGACAACTAGTATCATTTTAAAAATCCATTTTTTTTTTCAATATTTAATACCTTTAACATTACATATTGTAAAAAATTCTACAATAAAGTAAGCACAACAATAAAATATTTAAGACGGAAATTATAATTATAGGAACGTCGACAAGCATGTTTACAATAGGGGGGTGGGTCGACAGAGTCGTAAAATTCCACGTGGGTGTGTATTGTTATGAATTATTCTATTAGTAAACCAGTTACGTTACGGTTGTTCAGTTGCGGTGTTTGTGAAAATAGTATTTAAAAAATGCCGAAAGGAAAGCCAATAAGTGTAGAAAAGAGATCGGCTATTGTTACATTACACGAGGAAGAACATTCTGTACGTATGATAGCAGAAAAATTAGGAGTGACAAAGTCTACATTCCATTACAATATTCGTCGCTATCGAGACAGCGGAACATTCCAAGACCGGAATCGCTCAGGTCCGTCACTAATAACAACCCTCGCGGAAGATCGACGCCTTAGAGTGTTGAGCTAGAGAAATCAGCTATTGACGGCGCTCGAAATCGCAGCGGAAATAAATAGGGGACGCGAACCACCGATATTTTTAACAACAACTAAGGGGAAGCCGGTTTATTCAGTCGCGTTGCGGTAAGAAGAACGTTGCTCCGTCCTGGAACTGCCAAAAACGATTACAGTGAGTCCGAAACTCATAGAAATTGGACCGCAGAAATTTCAAGAAACGTTCTTTGGACTGACGAGTCAAAATCGAAGTATTTGGACAGAAGCGCGAGGTTTTGTAAGACGCACGAGGATGAGCGATTGTTGCGCGATTGTGTCGTTGCCGTCAGTAAAACGCGGTGGTGGATCGCGTGACCGTTATCTGGTTGTTTAGGACGAGATTGAGCACTGCATTGTGCGCAGAAGAAAATTATAGACGCATATTGGAATAAGATGCTGTAACGTCAGGATTGCGGTTGACTCGGGAGAACTTCGTGTTTGTGTATGATAACGACCCCAAACACATGACACGTATCTACAAAGATTATGTCGTGTCTCAAGTAGAGGATAGCGTTTTGGAAATCATGCTCTGGCCTCCGCAGAGTTCGGATTTGAACCCCATCGAATTACTAAGGGATGAACTGGACAAGCGGGTGAGGAAAATCTGCTCAACTTCGAAAGAGCGCCTGTGGCGACGTCTCCAAGCCGAATTGAACAATATCTCCCAGGAAACCCTGACAAAACTAACGGAGCGCATGCCACGAATGGTCCGGGCCCTATTAAAAGCCAATGGAGGAGGATTCTTGGACGAGAAGAAAGTATAGATATAGTGTAATATTTGAATGAGAATGTTTTGTTTTAATTTTTATTTCTTCTTGTTATTTGTTTATATTTTTGTTTCTATGAATACATTTTCATTTTCTTTCGAATTCATGTACCGTACGCCGGCGGAAAGGGTGGGGATATCATTTGTATTGATGGGGTGCGCAATTTCTAAGTAAAAAATAATTAAGCAAGAACTGTTGCATATGTACACATTCTCCTTGCATTAGACATATGTGTTTATAGCCGATCCGGATAGTAAATTATCCGGATCCAAAACGTCACCGCTAGACTTGTTTTATAAATGTGTACGACCAAACAAATATTAAACATGATCTGACGTGGTTAAACGTAAACGGAACTTTCAGTTGTACGAACGCCCAAAAGAACAAAATAATCGAAGATTCGGTGAAAAACGAATGAATTGCGCGCAGCGAATAGGTAGAGCATTAATCCATGAATTATCATTTCATAAAATTATTATGGAATTAATCTTTGACTTATCATAACACATGAGAGCTTCTAAATTTTTAAAAATCCTCTCGAGGAATTCTTCAATTAACTCTTTAGGATAAGGAACAACCAAATTCGCTCAAAAGTGTCTATTGGTTTCTGAGAAGGAACATCCGTATCCAACGGTCAACCTCTCGAAGTTACTTGGGCATTTTCCATTTCTTAGACACTTTAAACTAATTTCACTTCTAATTTATAACTAATTTAAACAATTACAAGGATATCATTGAAATTTTATCCATTTGCAAATCTACTTGCCAAAAATTAAAATGCTATTTACAAGATTGTATTGTAAATCCGAAGCTTGCAAAGACAAATTACTATTCCTAGAATCTACTTTTATTATTTGATTTTTTTAATGTTATCTCCTATTTACATGTTGATTATTTTCTTTCTTCTTGGGTAAATAACAATCATTTAGTGTCCATTTTAGTGCCTCGTTTAAATACCAGTTGCTTGACTGATATTCTATAAACAATCGAAGCAATATAACCGTTAGATAAAATGATTCCATTCCTTTTCAATGGACGATATGAGTCGTCGTGTTGGTGTCGCTCCTCCGATTTACGCCATATATTAGATAATATCCAGTTCCGCAAAATATAAACCACATACCCAAGGCATTTCGATACAATCATTGTGTTAAAATTCACATTTATATATAATACCTTTTGATATTCCTAGATCAATTTTCCCGAAAATAAATCCTGATGAAGACGGCCCTATACATACTAATTAGATCCAAAGTTTGGGCGCCATATTGCTTGGATCCGGACATGAATTAATAGTTTGCTGTACCCCAGTTATTTAACAAGGATCTCTCACCTGCAATAGAGAAATAGAAATGGTTTTCTTATTTATTTAATCTAATTAGGGTAATTTCATGCTCATTTAAAAAAGTGTTAAGTATAAAGATATAGTCTAGAAATTCTAAAAAAAGATGAGATTGAATTCAAGGCAGGTTATCAAATGTTCGAATACCCTTAAGCAGTTTTATGTAATATTTTCATAGATACAAACAACTTTCGTTCCATATCATAAGTTAACTTTCATTTCAACTAAAACAATAAGTGAATATGTGAATGCACACATTTTTTGTTATGAATCATAAGATCACTAATACCTTTTAATTTACTAAAGTTTATCATCTTATTCAACTTTATATCACTGCCGACTTGAGATTAATTCGTTTTCACAAACAAAAAAAAAAAAATAAATACTTATTGGAGCATAAAATTGTTCATGCAATTTTAGCTAAATTTGAAACATAGATTGGTCCTATAACGGTGTAAATCAAATGACTAAACCCTAATTTGAGAAGAACAGCAATCAACTTGTATATTTACTATATCCTGCCACTACTATACTACTTTGGCTCATGCTTGGCTTGTTATTATTCTCATATTTCAATTTCGTATTCCTGCCAAGTGCATACAAATATAGGTAGAATGTATGTGTATATTCAAAATCGCTTACTTAAAATAACACAATATCTATACGGTTTTTCCGGGCATTGAACGTTAAAAATTGTCTACTCAAAATTTATTTTATTCTATTAAAATTCTTTGAGACGGCTTTACAATCTAGTCTGATGCTTCTTTATTGTTTTAAACAATTTTGGGTCTCATACCTAGGCGACATTAGAAATGAGTAATGATTATTAATTATGGCAGCCTTGATTTTACCCGTAATCGACACGGCATCCAACCCACGCTGTCTCTTCAAGGAAAAGCAGGTGTTCAGATTTTCACAACACTCTGGAATTTTTTCTATTGTTAATTGCTTTTTCTTTTTTCAAAGGCCTAAATGTACACTGTAACGAACAAAATTGATATGCAAATGTCACTAATAAAAAATAAAGCCCGGAGTTATGCTATAATTAATATAGGAGGCAATTATGTTTTCAGAATGTCAGAATAATTTCTGATAATATTTATGTCAAGAGTGCTTTTGTTTCGGTGATAATTTCAATTGCGACATATAAAATTTAAAGGTATTTGAAATGAATCGAGGATTTCTGTAATATTGTGCTGGTTTTGTTTTGAAATCAAAACATGTATGTATTTTATTGATGCAAGATTTCTTAAGACGATTATGAAATGATGCCTTATAGAATGTTAGTATGTAGATAAAATAGACTCGCAATTAGTAACCTATGCACAGGTTTCGAGAATTATTATTCTAAGATATAAGGCTTTCTATTTCCATATGCTTACATGTAATTTGTTCATAAATATTCGCAGCATATTAGCAATCTACACATAATAAAATATCGAACAATACAAGATTAAAGTCTTTTACTACATATCCTCTACGTAAAAATTTATCGCTAAAATCCATCATTATAATTACCGTACCAACTGATATCAGTTGTTTTAAACGGTATATAACTTTTAACAATCTAATATGTATCGATTACTTTACCACGTAGTGTAAACATCACTAAAATAGCTCGTCTTCACGGTTGCCAAAATATTACTTGCTTAAACTTACAGTGTTAATATTACGTTATATTCTGAATCTACATCTATTTACTTCGCGTATAAACAGGAATGTTTGAACTTCCTTAATTTGAAAATAGATATCAAGATCAATGAAATCATAAAAAAATATTTAGAATTAAACAGTTTCACTTCCTACAAAAATACTGAAAACGACTCTGTTCAAGGCTTTCCGATGTTATATTTGCATTTTCAAAACGTCTATTAATATATATTTACAAAGAGTTTACGAAACTTACTCAAAGTAAATTCATTTTGGGCAATTCTTACAAAATAAAGGCTCTGCCAATGGCTCCGATAAGCCATTGAAAAGTGCCTCTAAAGCTATCGGGCTGAAAATAAGGCAAATGAGTACTGCTGTCACACATATTGTAAATACCAAAAATTAGCTCAATCGTTGCCACCCCATTCGAGATATTAGCTCAAGGGTGGAAAAAATCATTTTTTTTTCTCAGGAATTACTTAAGGTATCACGTAAAAAGAAAACATGATCACTATTTTCCCCTTTTGAGGGGTGGTTTTTTAAAGTTTGGTTTAAGGTGCCAACTTGGCTTTTTGTTATATTAGACTGTATACATTTAGGTTTACTATATATTTTTTTCAATTTTTTCTGTGTGGTAGAACATGTAAATAAAAAATACAATCTCTTTGAATGCCTTTAGCAAGAGCAATTTGTTATTGGTTATTTTAGAGTTAAAATAATTCATTGATTAATTTCAGGATTATTTGTATAAAAATGTTTCAGCCCTAATAGTTATAAAAGCACCAAAATATACAAAAGCATATTATAACAATAAAATAATATTTAATTTGGTACACGCAGTTCAGTCATTACTGTTATCCCTTTTTGAGAGAGGTTTTTTGGTTTTTTTTTTTTTTAGTTGTGTCTAGGGTGCCAATTTAACTTTTTGTTATACATGAGTGTATAATTATATTTGGATTTATTATATATTTCGTCAGTGAAGTAACATAAATAAAAAGAAAACCTCTTTGAGTGATCTTAGCAGCAGTATTGGGTTATTGATTATTTTAAGGTTAAAATAATTATTCATCAATCGGATTCAGGATTATTATATATGTATATTTCAGCCCTGATATCTATAAAAGCATCCACATATAAAAAGAAATTGTAGCAAATAAATAGTTATTTGCATCACTAGGCCAGAAACTACAGTTTTGCAAGTATGAGTACGGTTTGTGGGACAAGGCGGTAGCCGATGCCCACAAGTATGAATACTCGCAAAAGAGTTTCTGGCCGTGTGATACACAATGTTTTTTGGACCGACAAATCTTAATTTTGAATTGAAAATAGGAAAGAAATTTTGACACTAGGGAGTTGGCACACATGTCACATACCTTAGTATTTTGACGTTTCCGAGAATAAATCTTTTTCTGTAATTTTCCTTTTAGTTTAATATCTATTATCAATAATAATGCAATGAAGACACCAGTTCATCTTAGCATGGTTGAACAGTAGCTTAATGACAATTATTACATGTCTCATCTGTCATGTGAATCCTTAGTGTGGCCAACTTTAGTGACATTTTTGCCTAGCCCCCATTTTTTAAGTACTGCAAAATGAGTGTTTCTGGACGGAGGCGCAAAAACAATATTTAATTCCGTATAGGCTTTTCGAAGTTTTGAGTATCTTCTCTTTTTGAGGGATGTTTATTATAAGTTGGATGTAAGAATTCGATTTGATTTTTTGTTACCTATAAATGTATGCGTTTTGGTACAATATATATATTTTATATGATATAACATATTAATATAAATCAATCAAATCCTGTTAGATATTTATTGTTCTAGTAACAACATAATTCTATTCATATTTGTTATTGCAACAAGCTATGTATTTATAGTTGTTATAATTTTCTTAATGTTGAACAGAACGCTATTCCTAGTTACTTTTGTTCCTGAGACGGGCATAATTTGTTTTATATGACAATTATTTGATTGTGAGAGTTTGGAAACTGTTTATTTAATGTAATTCCTTTGTAGAATAAACAGCAGTGCTGTAGAAAGTGAGTTAAAATATGTTCTTACATAAGTGTATTAATCATGGGGTTGGTAATGAAAATATCTGGATTGAAAAAACTTAAACAAATAAATAAACCACAAAGATGTTAGAAATACTTATTTCGAGCTATTCATTCTTCCAAAAGAGCCAGTGAAGGTTGCAAATCAAGAGCATACTTCTCAGTTCATATGACACCACCTGTAAAGAATTTATTTGGAAAAAAAGATATAGGTAAACCCAAATGGATTAATGTACAACAAAAAAGTCAATTAGAACTTAAATTCAAAAAAACCACCCCTAAAAGGAACTTGAACTTCGTGTACGGACCTAAATATTATTTTATATTGATTTTTAAATTAATAAATGTTAAATAATAAATGTAACAATAGATCATATATTATATATAACAATATATCTACTATTCCTACAAAATTATTTTTTATAGCTCAGTGCTTCATAATAACGACTAGAACTGTAAAATAATATAACTTTTCATCTTGCGTGTACGGAAATAAATATTATTTTGTTGTTGTAATTTTCTTTTTTTATGTTTCGATACTTTTATAACTACTAGGGCTGAAACATACATATAAACAATCCTGAAATTGATGGATGAACAATTTTTTAACCCTAAAATAAACAATAACAAATTGCTCCCATCATTCAAAGTGATTTTATTTTTTATTTTCATGTTCTACCACACAGAAAAATCTGAAAAAAAAAATACATAATAAACCTAAATGTATACACTCTAATATAACAAAAAACCATGTTGACACTTTGACCAAACTCAAAAAAACCTCCCCTAAAAGAGGAAAAATAATTATCACTTTGAACTGAGTGAACGGAATTAGACATTGATTTTTTATAGAATGCCCAGAATCAGTGTTTACTTACATTTTTTTTTTTTACGTGATAGCTTGAGTGATTCCTGATAAAAGAAAATTGAATTTTTCCACCCTTATGCTAATAGCTCGAATGGGGTGGCATCGATTGAGCTAATTTATGGTATTTACAGTATGTGTGACAATAGTATTCATTTCCTTTTAATTTCAGCCCGATTCCTTTAGGGGCACTCTTCAATGGCTTACCGGAGCAGAGCCTTTACCAAAATAATGTTCACTTGAACCATTACAATAAGAGGTTTTGAAACTTTTTGTCTGGTGGCAGGTCAAACAAAAAGAACGTTATTTCATGCAAATTATATACTACAGCCAACACAATGTTGGTTTGTTTAAAGTATAAACTTGGTGAGTGAAAGCATATTTTGCGTTGACATTACTCATCGTTTTATGTTCTTGTTACTTAATTTAGTGTCCAACCAACATTTTATACTAACGACTGTTTTATGGTTGAATTAAATCCAATGGTCTGTGTTGTTTTACATACAACCCAAAAAAGTGTGTTAAATTAACGCATTTTGCATTGACTAAACACAATTTTTTTATCAGTGCATGAGACAGCTTGATAATTAAATATGCTGTTGACATTTTATTCTATAATTTCTTTTATTAAAACATACAATGAGATTGTGTAAGTGTGTAGTATTATAGTCAGTATTTACATTTGAGAGTATGGCTGATAATTTTATGTCTTCAACTATCCAATTCCTCTGACCCCATTATAGAATAACTATATGTAATTTATTATATTCAATATGATTAGAATAACATGACAATTCCAAGTTTTCATGAACGCATGCTTCTGCCTTTTAAACTTCAAAAGTACACCGAACCCACTTATATTAGTTTAGATTTTTAAACGCCACTCCGATCGTTACACATTCACTAACAAAAGTGGAATTGGAAGTCCTCTGTTTCAAATTTGAAATCGCACTTTAGATCAACAACTTCCCGCTAGCGAACCACTCCGAAATCCCATAATCTTGGCTACGACTCAACAATGAGGAGCCAAAAGTGTTACACGCAGACCTCTCATCCGCATTAAATTACGACCACCACGCTAAATTTAATTCGTATCAAACATCTGGATTTTCCTCGGCCCTCGACACAGAATCGGTTCCGCTATGTGTTTTCCTTTTTTTTCCCACTTTGTCACCTCTCTCACTTCTATTCGAATTCGTCAGTCAGAGACGTATAAGGGAGATCGTCGCTTCAGCAATGATTAAATTTTCGGAGAATTTCAACGAATTACACCGGAAATGATCCCGTCGTTGTACTTACACGTAGACGGACACCCGATGCGAATGGATGTGCTCTAGAAAAGAAGATTGCGGCGGAATTAGATTGAGGAGCTGTCGTGAAATCGAATAACGATTTGTATTAGACGGTTTCCTGCACTGATATTGAAACAATTTCTTGATCATTAGTCGATTGCGAAATGCGAAGAAAATGTAAATCTTCGATGTGACTCTTTTTATTTCAGAGAGAGAAGGAAAGACAACTCGGACGTATAGAATAAAGTTAGTAACCCAACAATGTAGAGTTGTTTCGAAAAACAATAATACGTACTACGTACTAAAATGAATCACTAGGGGTCCATGGAGACGAGGTGGGTGTTGATAAGGACCTTCTTTGAAAAGTTGTTTTACATTTTCCTCAATTCAAATTAATTAAATCATATTTCCGCATTCTCTTGGAAATTACAGGGGAACTTCTATGTGAGTTATTGTATTTACCACTGGGGTGAAAGTATATGCAGAAGAAACGTCAAAATTTTTATTATTAGAAGAAATTTTACTTTTTATCCAAGTATTAAAACGTAACATTCGCATGAAGAATTTCTAACAAATATAAAACCGAATAACAGAAACCCGTTTTTCTTAGATCCCATTACACCTTTTGAAGTGGAGAATATATTACTACGTGTAAAGAGTAAAGACACCAGAAATATTTATGGAATATCCACAAACTTAATAAAACAGCTAAGGAAAGAACTAATTAAACCACTTGCATTTATTTTTAATAAATGCCTTAAACAAGGAGTATTTCCACAATTCATTAAAAAAAGGGAAAAGTCTTCTCCTATACATAAAAAGGGGGATAAAGAAAACTGCGAGAATTATCGTCCTATTTGTATTCTACCCGCCGTATCTAAGATCCTGGAGTCGGCCATAGTATCTCGATTAACAGATTATTTTGAAAGAAATAACTATTTAACACCAAAGCAGCATGGTTACAGAAAGGAGCATTCGACAGTCATAGGAATATCGCAGATGGTGGAGAATGCGAGATGCGTTTGACTCTAGCACGTGTGCTGAGATGACCATGCTTGATCTAACGAAAGCCTTCGATTCAGTAAATTACTACATCCTCTTACGTAAACTAAAGCGCTATTGGGTAAGGGGAGTACCACTCGAGCTTTTAAGGTCCTATCTTACCAACCGAACACAATTAACGTCTTGGAACAGCATAGAATCAAATCTGGAGAGCATCGGGTGTGGAGTTCCGCAAGGATCGATACTGGGACCGCTACTATTTATTATATATCAATGATCTTCCATCCAGTATTGAAAATGTCGAAATTTGTTTGTATGCCGACGACACTTCACTCCTGGTGCCTTCCGAAAGTTCCCAAAATGTCATGGAAAAAACCAAGATGGCAGTGAATGCAGCTGAGAGATGGTTTAGTGCAAACAAATTAAAAATAAACCTAGAAACAACGCAAAGCTTAAGATTTACTGTCAAAAATCGCTCACCGTCGGAGGCTCAATTCCTGGGTATCTATCACCATTGATACTACTATTAGATGGGATCAACACATTGACAGGCTCTCCACAAGATTGTCTTGTGCTTTATATGCAATAAAAACGCAAGCCGCAAGAAACGACTTACTTCTCTACTTCCACTCCCTCCTCTCATATGGCATTCACTTCTGGGTGTGGCGACATAGACAGGATATTTGTGCTGCAGAAGAAAGCCTCCGATTTTTATGCAGTATTTAAAGTAAGGACATGTAGGATATAAAAGATGTAAAATTAGATGACGAAGACTTCTAAGAATTAAAATATGGGGAGTGCCATTTGCAAAAATTTAGATACGGTTCATCAAAATTTCGAAAAGTTAACATGTCATAGTAAAGCAGCCTCACAATGTAGACAGCTGTTCTTGGCGCCAAAACATACTCCAACATGTTGTTTAAACATATTCTGGATCCTAGATTGACATCCCAGAATACAAATGTTCCCTTATTTTTTCAAAGTAAAGGTATTTATAAAGCTTAAAAAATAAGTAAATCCAAATATGTACAATATATAGGGTGTTCAATTAAAAATAGCAAAGTAAATAGTGACTTCCGGTATAATCGGAAGCGCTAGAAATCTGAAAATATTTTACTTAAAAAGAATGCAACCGATTAGATTTAATTCTAATTTTTCAAATTTTCATTTTGGCTAGAACCCCCATAAACTTCTAAAGAACGATCTCGCTGAGACAGCCTGTATATAGATTAGTAGATAATTGTGAGCGTAATTTAACATCTAGGATAGCGGGAGACTTGAATATTGCTTTTATTTAAAACTGAAATTTAGTGATCCAAAATATACTGATTAGGTTTTTGATGGTAGATTTAAATGTTGCAAATAAGTGTACTCACCCTGAGTAAGAGAGAGTAAACAATAAATTATGCATGTTATCGATATTTACACTGTCTTTATTAAAATAAAAGCACGCAAAATATATACATCAAATAATTAAAATTAAAAAAATTCAATATGCATTTTCTTTTTGTCTGTTATTTGTTTTGATTGATCAAAATCCCATATCGTTCGTTTTTCGTTTTTTCAAGTAGTTAATTCTCACAAATTATACGTACTCCATAATATTGTACCATTTTAAGCACCTTGAAAATACAGAACACCTCATAAAATTTAGAAAAGGTTAGAATGCGACCTACAGTTCTTGACATAAATAAAGAATAGAAACAAAGGATTCAGAATATTTCTCCTTTTACATTTTCACATCGGTGTTCCAGTCCAAACAACGTTGAAATATGAACGAGAGCAAACGATTCATGCAAACTACTCAGTATTACCTTCATATGCGATAAAAAAAGAAGATCTTCCTTGTGTGATAGTTGCAGCCAAGTTAAGAGTGTACCCAGTACAGCTTTTTTCTATCCTGTCTGCCGTATATTTTAGATTAAAAGTTCATCCTTTTGATCTTCATCAAAAAGAAACACACCCATTACGTATGTATGTCCTAGTTACTATCAACCGCGCACTACTTCATTATATGTATGTAAACAGAAAGGAGAGACGTATCAGGACGATTGCACTCGACCATTTTTACATTCTTTGATGTTTCTTATTAAAGAACTCCCATATATTTACTGTAGCTCCATTGCACGCGCATATTCGTATTTGTATAAGAAAAGCCATACATTCATACGTACATATTTTTAGCTTTGTCAAGAGTTTAATTATGACAGTAATGAAATTCTTCTTCAATCCAAAACAGATATTCAAAACAACATTAAAAAAATGATTTTTGTCACATTCAGTATTCCTCTAAACCAGTTATTATTAAATAATTTGATTTAGGTTTACAATTTGGCAACGTTCCTAAAAGAAGAAGGTTTAAATTTACATTTATATCGTATGGAACTACTTACTGTGAGTGAATAGCTACCTCACGGTACTTGGACAATATCTAAGTTATATAAATGCCTGTAATATCGGAAAGTTTAAGCTCCTGGACATAAAAACCACAAGCTAATAAAGTTGGTAATATATTATTATGAACTTATTTTACTAACTTAGTATTTATTTTTAAGTACTTTATGTTTTATGAACAGTGTACTTTATCTCCGTAACTGAAATGGTTTTTTTAAAATTATTAGGTACTTTTGATAAGGAGATACTAACCAGTGAAGTGTAAAGCTATATTCCGGGAAATAAAGCAATAACAACTAAAAGATTGTCAATAACCGTAACACTTCGAAGAGACGAAAAAGCAAAAAAAAAATAGTATCGTACCTATATATAAATTAAAGTTGAGGACGCTTTTCGAAGTCAAAGTGTCATAGTTACTGTAAACCTCTGAATAGAGAATAACCGGAAGTTTCACTACTGTGATTAAATGGACAGATATCTATCCTTCTTCAATTAAGTTCTGGCGATGTTTATATTATAAGCCTATTTTCACTGCTACCTTTTCAAGTCTATTGTGATGCCTTTTACTTTTTATTAAAACCCTCTATAATTTTGCCTTTTTGGTTACACGTGTCAATCTTGGGTACGACTCTTTTGTAGCTTCTCTGGAGCTCTTTGCGCCTACTAGTGGAAACTTCGTACGTGCTAAGCCATCATAATAGCACAGAAGATACCTACAGTCAATGTTTGTCCTCTTTATCTTGGTAGAATCTGGAACTGGTGTCCTTTACCAAACTTATCCTATACACACGTCTATTTAGTCCATAGCGACCGGTCTTTCATAAATTCAGATCTTTAAGAATTGTTTACCACCACTCTTTGGATTTTGTAAGTAGTAGTAGTTTTTATAGTAAACTCAAATGAAAAGCCTTGGCAATTTCGATTTAGCCAATTTATCTGTCACCGCATTCTCCCTTCCTTTAGATATGGCCATTTGTTGGCGAGGCCATCCTTAATTTTCTTTAGGAACCACTTTTTTTGAGACGCTTGTGCACTTCAATTTTAAATCAACGTTCAGAACTGCTCTAAAGTCGAAAAGAAGCAACACTATATTTTTGCTAACTTGTTTTGCTGAAGCAAATTACACTGCGTGACACGATTTTCGTACCTGAAAAACTGATTACCATTATGGTTTTCAATTAGTTACACTATGTAAGCAGTGGATGTTTTTTGGTTCTATCACGTCTTGTTTTTGAAGTATACACTTATGGCATTAGAGAGGCTATGCCGATTCTGGCACAAAATCTTGGGATTTTCAATGGGGATAGAGTTCACATTTTATCCCCTCCTAGATACAATATGCATATTTACATGTCACTTCGTGCTCGTAGCGACAGATTGAAATATTCTACCTGATATACATACCGGGTGTCCAACCTAAGATGCAACGGTCCATAGCCAATTTATTATTGCTTTTTTGGAAAAATGTTTCAAATAAATGTTGACTCGAATCATATTCTACACATTTAAAATTATGTTCAGTAATGGCGACTCCGGTTGTACCGGAAGTAGATACTTTATTATTTTAAATGGAACACCCTGTATATTACTGTATTTTTGAATTCCTTGTTAATTTTAAATAACAATACGTTAGGCATACATTAAGGGGCTAAGTTGTACCGTTTCCGAATTACATGACGTTTTTTCGAAAAAAAAAATGACATTTGCAATGTTTGCGGTGTTTGCAAATATCTCCGGAAATACGAAAGTTAGAAAGATGCGGTTTTTAGTTTTCGCTTAATTATGAAACAGCACACGTCTTTTATTATAAAATTGTTGCGTTTACATTACAGAATTATTAAATAGGGCTCTGTAATTTTCGAACTCTAAAATCATGGATAACTTGTTTTTTTTAAATTGAATGGTATAGCAATTTTACATAAATGGATGTAAAATTTGATTTTCTTTCGATTTATACGAGTGTCATTGTGTCTATCTCCAAAGTTTTGGAGATATTCGCGATTTTTCAATTTTTCATGATAGATACTATTGCGAAGCGCCGGCCACCTTCCCTCGCATTTCACCAGGCTTGGGACTAATTAACAAAACAAATAAGTTTTGCCGTAGTTTTAATTTTTTGTCGTTAATTTAATCGAATTATTGATAATTAAATAAAGAATGTGTATTTTTTAAGTTTTTTACAATAATTATTAGTTACCGTACCCAAAAACAGTACGTGATAGAAAAAAAGTACATAGGTGTCCTTATTAAGCGATTTGTATAAATAAATAAACAGGAAAAATTGAAGTGGGTACTTAATTTTTTTTTTATTTGTAACGTAGTGTTATTAGTAATGTATATACTGCTATGGCGTTTCCATAACGCCAAGGTTTTAGAAACTGAAATTATATGTGGTCTTTATGACGTGTTTAGATGTCAGAATTAATGTTGACAGTTTATATCACAATTTTTCGTATGTAGTAAGTAAACTCACCCTATGGAGATATTTTGTTGATTGTTTTGTTTTGATAATTATTATGAGATTTGTCAGTTAAGAGATGTCACGATGTGAAGGAAGTTTGAATAAAATATTGATTATCCGGGAAAGTTTTAGATTATTGGTAGTGATAATGTAATATATTTGGCGCCCAACGTAGGGCAAATTACTAGCTAAGTGGAAATGGATCAGACGGATATGTTGTTAAAGATATTTTTCGCAATATATAGGTATGCAGGATAAACGGGAAAATAGAAAACAAATAGCTCAAAGGCGAGACGAATGAGAGAAGAGATTAAATCAAGATCTGAACCTGGAATCATATCCGATAGATTAAAAAGCAAAGATGAAATTGCAAAGGAAGAAAAGGAAACATTGGAGGAAGAACAATTCAAAAGAAAGCATAGATTTACAGAGAAAAATAAGGAAGCTCTTAGGGAAAATGGCGCTGACAGGAAAAGTGATGAAGAGGGAAATGCTAATAGTAAAAAAAGCGATCGTTATTCTGGAGAAGAATTGACTTTGGAAATTGATTTATCAGATTTAAGACAGAATAGTACCGATTTGGACCGTGAAAATGGGTTAAATAAGTGCAAGTAGAAGAAGTTAATGCATGAAATTTTAAACACAGTGAGGACAAGGACAATAAAGAAATTCATAATGTCTTAGTGAGAAATAGTGGTTAGAGTTAAAAGATTATTATTTCAAACATCAATATAAACAGCAGAATGGGATGTTGTGAATTAGAAAAAGAAAAATAAATAGATGGTAATGAAGTTTTTTGAAAAAAGTTAGATAGTTTACAATTTAAAGTTAATTATGTTATGTATGTTGCGTTCATTTACGAATTGAAGAAGAAAAATTAAAATTTCAAAATTTTATTGACAAAATTTATAAAATTTTTATTTTAGAGGATAATTGCCATGGCGTTTCCATACCGCCAAGGTTTTATGTCAGAATTAAGGTTGACAATTTGTATCGTATCTAGTAAGTGAACTCACCCAAGGAGATATTTTGTTGATTGTTTTAATTTGATAATTATTATGAGATTCATCAGGTAAGAGATGTCATGATGAAAAAGAAGTTTGAATAAAATATTGATTATCTGGGCAAAGTTTTGTATTATTGGTAGTGATAATAATATAATTAGGGTATGTTAAGTTTGGCCAGATTGGTCATCTTTTTGCCTTAAGCAGTTAAAATACTCGGCAGGGCAAACAATTTATCCAAAATTGGGAGGCCTTTAGATTCTATTTTCCTCACTATTTATTTACATTTTTTTCTAGTTTTTTGCTGTCTCTTCCCACTTATTTGTGCTTCTTGCTCTTCGTGCTGACACATAGTGGGTTAATCTAACTTATTGTATAGATGAATTACTTCCATATTTATGCATGTTCTCCATTCACCTCCTGTTGTTCTTATAGTTAAGTAAATAAATAAACTCGGCTTTGTCTTCTACCCTCCAAAGAAAAGAATTTTGAGCCAACAACATTTGTAAGGCACGCCTGCTGTAATCCATCTTTATAATCGAATTATTTTTGCTTATACAGAAAACTATCAGAGAAAGTCAATGCAAGTACAACTAAAGTAGTACTAGTTTTATATTATTTAAATCATTGGCTTTGATTTTTGTAGACTCAAGTCTTGGGTAATGTACTTAATGTATTACCGAATACTGCATTACGTTTCATAGCTTTCAAATTACCAATGAGAAATTAAATCTCGTTTCTGTTATTTTTTCTGTGGGGTGTTGTTCGGAATTTTCACCATATCTATGAAGATATGTACTAGATAGATATAGGAGTACATGATTGTATCATAAAAAAAAATGTCTGCAAATTTTGTAAAGGTATCGATGTCAATAACGTGGGAGCTCTGGAAAAAAATAGCTTTATATGTAGATATATAAATAGAAAACACATATTTTAAGATTTTTTTTAGTTTTTCTATTTAAAATCACTTAGGGTGTCACAAATGTCAACAATACGAAGTATGCCTTGGTAATATACAAAGAATGAATCAAAACGGCAATTGAGCAGTGTGTTAATCGTTTATTTATTTACTACGTGTAAAAGTTTCGGTGACATCTTAACCTTCTTCATGATGGAGTCCGTATAATCTTAAACCTTGATATAGTATTTAGTACGAAACTTTTACACGTAGTAATTATATATATAATTAACATACTGCTTACTTGTTGTTTTAATTCATTTTGCATAAAAAGTGTCAACAGTTGAATACTGTTTGTCACTTTGTCACTTCAACTTTGTTGCGGTATTTCGTATATTTATGTTTATATAAATATTCACTTTCTTAGCTTAAATGCTGAATGATAAGGAGTAATAGGTATTCCCAGAAAAAGAAATATTAAAGGATACCATAAATAGAATACTCACATAAGTATACGATCTATTTTACTCAAAAAGTTTCAAGTTACCAGAATTATTCCAGATTTCCTAAAGTGTTCATTTAACTTATTATTTGTTTAAGAAAGGTCAGAATCAGAGGAAAATCATTGCAATAATTCATATTTTACTTCTAGGAATCAACTTATACATATTTGTTTCCGTTTCTCATTACAGATTGCATGGTTTTGTGGCAAATATTACGCGCTGCTGATTTAAATATAAAGCAGCTATTTGCCAACACTTGGCTACTTATCAATAAATTTCTAGTAAATGATGAATTGACAGCAATATTAGTCATTTATTGTTACACATAGAACAAACGATATGGAAAAATGAAATAAAGATTAGATTTAATGCCTACGGTACCTATCTATTTAGAAAAAAAATAACTAAACAATTAACAAGCGCCACTAACTTTAATAGCGCAGGAAACACTAAATTTGGAAAGAATAGTGTAGAGCTGAGTGTAACTTTGAGGAAGCGCACGAAATATACCATACGCACATATAACCATAAATACAGGCTCTTTTTATCTATTTATAGTTAATTTATCGAAAATATCTTACTGAACATTCTCAGCTATTCAGATAATACTTCTATTTTGTTGATGAATTGTCCAAATATATTTTTGATAAAACACCTATAGTAATATGATTTTTACATAGACGTTATTAGATTATCACACCGGACTTTCACAAATTTTACACATATTTGCGACCCCTTAGTTTCACCCCCTAATAGGGGGTGAAAATCATATTGAAAAGTTCGAATAGGAAGAGGCGATGAGTGATGCGTCTTTGGAATCTTTTGGAATAACAGGGAATAAGTATATGGAAGTTCAGTAACTGTTCGGTTATCCAATTGTAATTTGCTATTGCCACTACTTTATTTTTCTATGTGTAGGAAACTTCACACAGTAATGAAAAAATCATGTGAAGAATTTCATTTATTTCACAAATCTGACAACTAAGCAGTTTAAGACTACACCACCAATAGGTTAAATAGCGAGATAAAACTAAACAGGTATTTCCTTTCTATTTAATTAAATTACTTTCTTGACAGAAGAAACGAATTGAGAGAGTATACCTTCAAGCACTTTGTAACGAGTCCGTCAAAGTAGTACATCAAACTATGATTTTTATTATTAATCATAATGTAGTGGTTCTTTATATCCACATCAAAGTGAAATAAATAATCCTACTTGAATCGTCTACCAAATTTCGAACGTTAAGCACTAAAAAAATTGATCTACGTCTATTCTTCAAACCGTATAAAGCTATCAGACCGGTCAATCCGCCACTACTGACGTGCTTGATGTGATTCGTGACAACGAGGAAATTAATTCTGAAATTAAAAAGGAAAGAAAAAAGCGCCCAGGAATTCTAACGTTCGAAATTCAAAATCCGTAGGTATGTAAATACTCTTCGGTGAGCACTCAACAGAAGAACGATTTATTATAACGGGACAGAAATTTTAATATCTAAGGCGACTCAGCTTGCGCCCGCTCGTTTTCATTAATTTTATCGTGATTTATGATGATTCACTTTACGTGATTTTAACGTCTGCCCCGTTTTCTTAATTTGGGTCCTGCTGGGAAAATGCGTTCCCTAATTAATTTTTGGGTAATTACTCCTCATCTGGCCGAGAAATATCGCAGGCGGAAAATTAACCTTTATTATTGCTTTCTGAGAATCTGTAGATGTTTTTGAAGGCAAAGTTTATTGTCGTATAATTCACAGAAGTAAGGGCGGGTAATGACAATAAATAATGAAATTTTGAGGAATAGATACACTTAAAATTGGTATACAGAGTGGTCAAAATCAAGTGTATGAGGTTGGCAATAATTTTAAAATTTATATTGGTACCACTGTACTATTGACTCTCAAAAATTCTGGCTTTATTGGTTATATTTAATGCTTACAGGCGGATGTAGCCAATCTACGAAAGTAAATATGATGTAGTTACTAACAATCTAGGGACCTTTTTGATACCAACTACAGACATTTTCAGTTGATTTCAGTGTTACATGTTGCAACCACCTAGACTAAACATATATATATCTCACAGGATTTCATTAAAGCTTTAACACTTAACACTTTAACAGTCAGTATAAAAAAAGAACATGGAAAAAGACAAAATTGAAAAATACTAACAGTTGTAATGATAAATGGTACAAATTAGTGTAAGATGCGTGATGACGACAAATTGATTCTTCTTGATTGCTCAAAAAAATGTCGCATTTTCCTAGAGGAGTAGTATATCAATAGCAGTTTTTTTATACAAGTTTAGAAATAAGAATTTCAATTTTCTTCACACTTTCGCAATTGTTAACTTGTACGAAATTTTCTAAAAAAGTTATTGTTACAACAACCTTTTTTGGGAATTATCGGTTGATAAGATAAAATCATTAACTGTGTGTCTTTTGAACTGCAAACGGATTAAGCCTTCACAAACTCCAGTTACAAATAATTAAATATATGCATAAACTTAAACTTAGCCGTAATTTTATCACTTCCGTTTCCTGATCTAGAGAAAAAACACACACCTTAAAAATACATATAGATTGCTAGCGTCTTGAATGTTATCCGCTTTGGTAGTTATAAAATAAAGAACCCGAGTTTTAATAACATAACAGTAACTTTCCTATTTATTTCCGTTTGTTTCTTTTATATACGATTTTTTATTTAATTTATAGAATTATATTTGTTATGATTATTTATATTTTTGTTATTCATAATTATAATCAAATTATTTTATGTTATTTTTTTTAGTTTGCTATTTATTGATAATTCATACTTACGTGGTTATTATAATCTAACAAAATTCTTGAAATTAGTGAGAAAAATTACAAGTATGTTATTTCTTGAGATTATAACCAGCTAAGTCTTTCCATTGTCTTAAGTTACTTCCCACTGGATTCTTCAGACCAAATAAAATTATACTCATTGTGTAAGAGGCAAACGAAAGTGTAAAAAACACTTAAGACAAAGAATTTAATACCCGCGTTTATTTAATATCTTAATCGCCACAGCCACCAAACTTATATCATTGTAATCCTTGAAAAAGTGTCTATTCGAAAATGTGAGGTGATTCATTTAAAAAAACTACCGATGACGTCATATTTCGAAACATAATAGTTGTTGGGAATCAAAGTATGTTTCAGAGTAGAAAAAAATACTACATAAACCTTTCTGACGGTGATTTTTTAATAATACCCATAATTTAGCCAGAAATTAGGTGTTCCCACACATTTGCCTGACCCTGTATCAAACCCTATTCCAAAATGTGAAAAAATACAGGGTGATCCATTTCGAAATAGTACCGATGACGCCATATCTCGAAACATAATAGTTGTGGGAAGTCAAGGTATGTTACAGACTAAACTAAAATTACTGCAAAAACCTTTCTGAAGGATATTTTTTATTAGAACCCATAATTTAGCTAAAGATCAGCTATTACTTAAAGAAAGTGTGTACTTAATGCAACTGTAATTAGCTATTTTGCTTGTGTATAAATGAATAGAATGCAGTTCTGAAAAAATACAAGATGAAAATTAACACGAAAAAGACGAAGGTAATGATGATAACAGCAGGGAATGAAGAGCAGATAAGAATATATATTGATAGGGAAAAAATACAACAAGTTTCTGAATATAAATATCTGAGAGTTACAATTGAAAGAAATGGAAACCAAGACATAGATATACCGAATGAATTAACAAAAACTGTCAAAACTATACATTCATGAAGAAAGCATTTGGATTTAAAAAAGAAATAAGCATACAAAACTAAGATGACGGCTATACAGAACGATATACAGACCTATACTCACCCATGGGTTCTCACAGATAGACTCAAAAGCAAAATACAAGGCATGGAAATGAAATATTTGAGAGGCATTATGGGAATGACACGTAGGGACAGAATCAGGAACACGGACATAAGGGAAGAACTAGATGTAGAGCCCATCTTGCAATATATAGAGGAGAAACAACTAAATTGGTGGGGGCATGTACAGAGAATGGAGGCAGAGAGGCAAGCGAGAAAAATAATGGAGGCGAGGATTATAATCAAAAGGGGACCAGGAAGACCAAGGATAACGTGGGATAAAGTGGTAGGGGCAGTACTGAGAAGAGGATAAAACGCCAAAGAAAAACTAACGGGAAATAAAAAAAGAATGGAAAGGACTGTACATTTGACTTAAAATCAAACACACATGTAGCAAAAGAATATAATTTAATTTTATTATTATTACCTCTACACCCAAAAGGTAAAAGAGATGTGATTATATATATAAAATAATTTTATAAATATTTCCTGTTCCTTGTATAGGTATGTTTAGATCTTGATTTAGAAATATGCGTAATAATGTTAATAAATACTGAAGTGAAATATTCTCCTTGTAGTGTTCTTTGCCTATACTTTTACTTGTAGCAAATGAGTAAACCTTTGTTACTTTAATATATTCTTACAATAATTTCTTGACCGGCGCAGGGACGCTAAATTTTTGATTAAATCAAATATACGTACTTATATCATCATCTATTTCTCCGTGAAAAATAAACTCGTGGAATTTCACAGGTCCGCGCGTTGCCAAAATCTTTAAACTATCTGTAATGCCTATGTATTGTTGAATGCACATAGCTACTATATCGATCGCATATGTTCTTTTTAGTTCATCAGTTTTACCGTTGCAAAGACATACAGAATGTATGTACATATGTCGCACTATTGCTCGTTGTTTTTGTGGGCCTATATATTCAAGAATTCAAGTGAAGACGTGACACTTCTTAAGCAAATGTTTGAAAATATTTTTGAGAGTGGTCACGAAGTTGATACATTCTGTCAAAGTATTTGTTGTTCACCCAAATACTTGACTACAACAAATACTAAGGAATTACTTTATATTTGAGGAATCTTGTAGAATTTAAACTAGAAAAAACACGTGAATCTGGTTTAGTTTTAAAACATTTAAAGGTTCTCTTGGCATAGACACCTTTAAATTATTTTAGCTTGAGCTTGAAACTATTCAGAATTGCACTTTCTAATTCCAATTAAAACCCTTTTGCTTAGAAGATGTATTTTTTGGAAATAGCAAATAGTTTGTGTTGCTTATTATGTGTGTAAGAATTATTTCCAAATTAGTAAAGCAAGTTTTGGAAACAGATACTTTACATGATATTACTATTTTACTTGCATTTGCTTTATATTGATTTGTGTGCTTAATTTTGTGATTTACGATGCAGTGAAAAAGCATCAAGTATAAAACTTATAGATTCTTTAGGGTATAAATAATCAGAGATAAGCTATCCGTGTGATATTAGGAGCATCCTATTGGAAACATTAAAAAATCAATACTTGACGCAATTAAAATCTACTTAATTAAGCAAAAGTAAAATGACTTCTAGCTGTGTAGGAAGGAGGTGCTAAATAGAAAGTAAGAAGTTGCAGTTAGGCTGTTATTCAGTAGAACTCACTTTGAGTAGGAATTCTTCATTGACCATAAAATCTCAAAGAAAGAATAAAAAGACAAAGGTAATTAATCAACTTCTAAAAGTGGAAACGTGCAGTGAAGTTGAGGAAAAGGATATTAAAAATTGCAAAGGAAAATTTTTCAATTAAGTTCACGTTATTGATATTACAAAACATGGAAAACGTAACTTATTAAAATGAAATCGTATCTAGTATACAACGTGTTATATCAACAATATCCGCACTAATAAACTTGATAGATTCCCAATTTAAATCAATTTAAAGTTCGCATCCTATAATACTACATACTTCCACAGATGTGAGCGCGCTGTGTATTATAATGGCACCATTGTCCTCCGTCTATCTCTCGTGCAGACGACCGACGACTCAGATCACCGCGTCAATATAATTGATGAACACGCTCTACTTGTTCCGAATAAAAATCTCCACGGCAGATAGCCACCGTACGTCGTCGTATCTCGCGACTCGTTCTGAGCGGGCCGCGAAGGTGCACAAATCTCCGCGCTACCGTACTACAATGCAATACACCGGACGACGCTATCGTAACACCCAAGAGCGCGATAATTTGGATCTCCCATAGTTCCCGCGATATATAGTGGCGATAGAAACGCTGAAATTGGATTTTTTCGTTCCAGTGATGTACCACCAGCAGCCCCCGTGAGTGCAGGCTCGCCTGTACGCTGCGCACAGTCCAGGGTCAGCATGGATAGTCCGAAGAAGTCGCCTCAGCATAGTCCCGCATCCGGCGACAGGTCTACGTTAAAGGTATGTGAAAGAAACTCTCGTCTCTCGGAATGATCTCCTGCATGCCTTTATTCTTATGTGTACTTACGGTGAAAATATGTTAATTAGATTATCCGAAACAGATTCTTTTAATTTTTAGTTCGAATTTAACATTTTCGATAGCGTTAAAAGCTTTAAATTACCATTGAAAATGTTTCTGTAGAATCATTAGATAAACACCTGTGGAGGCATTCTTATTTTTCTGAATTAAACCTGTTTTCAATCAAACCAAATTCAGAGTCATATAAGTACAACGAAATGACTTCAAGTTTATCGGTATTGTAATAATTAAAATAAATTAAAAAGTAAATGATAATAATAAATTTCTACCATTAGGTGCATCTCCCCAATGGCGGCTTCAACGTGGTCAAATACAGGCGACAGCACCATCATTAAGGACATCATCTCTCTGATCACCGAAAGATTATCCAACAGTGAGAGATTGTACAAGAACCTGTACGCCTTGCGCCTCACTCATACTACAACAGGGGAGGTAAATACATTATAATTATTCAATCATAGGAATACATGGTATTTTTATAAATATTAAACGTAATTGATCTTTCAAACAAGGTTGTTCTATGAGAATGGCAGTATAAAACCGCGAAACCTGGTGGCAAGAGTATGCACAATGCGGCCGAAACTTGTTTTTATTGGGGCACGATGGACTTTTAAAATTCAATTATTTTTGATGATATAAAATTAAGTCTGCCAGTTCCTACGACTTTTCATATTTAACCCACATGTTTTCGCCCATTATGCAAGATATTGGGCATACTTTCTGATACCATGAATGTACCTCCGGCACCTGTTCTGAAGCTTTGAATTTTGCGAACTGTTGTCTGATCTATGCATGAATTGTACATTTCATGTGCTGAAGTCTTCAGCACACTAGGTGAGATGAGAAAGCATTCAAGAATTAACCACATTAACTCTTTTTAATAGATTCATTTAATGTTCTCCGGAAAAGCAAAAGCTTCTATGTATATGTAAAGAATTTGTTTGGAAAACACTGAAAAACGCATGTAGCAAATTCAAATGCAAAAAATCAAGTTGGCACCTTAACCTAACTCAAGAAACTACCCCCAAAAGGAAACTTTAAACTGCGTATGCGGAATTAAATATTATTTTATTGTTACAATATTCTTTTTTTATATTCCCGTGCTTTTATAACCTAAATTTTGCTTTTTACCATAGAAATATAAATGTTGGCTATTTTAAGATTGTATTTTACTTAGGATGAAGTTTCCAATCCTTGAAGATCTACAATATAGTATCATACATGCAGTTATGACGTATGGTTGCCCACTAATTAAGTTTTAGAATTTTTTATTTTAAGTTTTTTTTTTTTGATTAGAATAAAATATAACTGTACTTATTGCCTTTTATTTCAGAAAGTTTTTGTTATACTTATAAGTTGTCAGATTATAATTATGATTTTTTCATATGAGGCTTTTTGAAGTTGCTTTTTAGCAATAGTTAATAACAGTGAGGTATTGGTTTGACAACATTTTTTTTTGTTGTAAATATTTAAGCAAAATTCTATAGATGATGGTTTCAAATTAGTGCAACTACTTGATAATCTCCAAGTACCTGACTGAAGTGAATAGTGAATAGATATCTTAATCTCTGCTTGCCGCTCGTATATTTGCAGGGCCGTTCTACATTCTTTTATGATCTTCTTATCTTAAAACCGCAAACGAAAATAACATCAGTCGTATCTATTAACACCGCCCGAGGTATAAGTTATCATCAGTATTTATTGACTAGAGTTAAGGAGGAATAAAGGAATAATTGGCAAAAATATTTTTTAAATAAATTAAATGATAAAGTAGAAAATCAGAAAACCCAGTTACGCCATCTACATGTAAAAGGTAAAATAAAGGAATAAAAGAGAAGAAAAAGAAAACTGTAAATTTTTGAAAGAATTTTCTCTTAATGCGCAGATTATTTTTGATTGTAATCCAACATTCAAAACATTATTAGAAAGATGACAGGTAGTCAGTTTACACATATGGTTTACAGTTTTCTTTTTCTTAACTTCTGTTTTACTCCTTTATTTTATCTTTTATATATGTTGTATGTGTATTGTATGTATGTTAACAAGTCTTATACAATTTTATTCAATTTTACAATTCAATTTTTATTATTTTATTAAGTAACTTATTTTTAAACTGTTTTTAATTGTGATTATTATAACGTTTATCTTTTTATTTCCTTATACATTTTCTATTTATTAATTAATTATTTTGTACAATTTTTTACACAATTTTTATCCCTTTTATTCATTTTAACTCCAATCTAATTAATTTATATTGTTAATTTCTTGTTGGATTTCTTCAGCTGACCTGAAGATGTCCCTTAGTGGATGAACCCGGTTGTCGTCATTAAAGAATTTGTGAGAAACTGGACCATTTACCTTGTTACAAAATATTTAAAGTGATGAGTATACAATTGCGGAAAGAAATTACAAATTTTATTGACTTGAAAACCGAGCAAAATGATTTTTTAAATAAAATTCCAATTAAAATTCCCGCGAGAGAAATAGTACCAGCCGACGGACGCTGCAAGCGTTGAAGTCCATAGCTTTGTGTGTTTGTATAATATACATATATTACTTATCTGTAATCCAAAATAACGTTCGTATACGTACAGTGTTCTCTCTTAGAGGTGCGATAGTTGGCCAAAATTGAGACATTGAATAAACTTTTGATACGTTTGCACTCCACTAACCAGTTTGGACCAATTTTCTTTAGATCACTCTTTTATTAATTATTGGTGACCTTTAAATATTAATTTTAGAAATCGGGAAAATAATATAAATTTGTTTATTGGCCAAACTAAGTATCACGCATCCACTGTCCGCGCGCTTTTAACCGCAAACCACCGGGACAGAGTAGTGACAGCCATTTTGAAGAATGATTGGCACATTTAGCAGGTGCTTGTTGAAAGCCTTATTATATTTTCAGGAATTTTTGTTAATTTTTTATTGAGATTCAAATTTTTAAGCTGTATAGTTTCAGGGCCAAAATTAACCTTTATTAATCATCAATAACATCAATTAACTTATTTATACGCTAAACTTTCAAGTAATAAAATATTTTTTCTATGTATTTCAAAATTAAGTTTGAACCCCAACAAAAAGTTATAAAAGTACAAAAACTGTCCCATATAGTTAAAAAACGTATTTTATATGTTTTATATTTTGGCACAATTTCTCCAAATCTGGTACATAAAAACCCTAGCAGTTGGCACATAATTTTGCGTATCAATCGCAATCCTGTTCTCACTGCAGACAGCAAACGGCACGAACTAGTACGAATATTTAAAAAGAGAGAGGACTACCCATCTCTCAGATGACTAGGTACTTCAATCAACCAGTTACAAATCTGAACACCTTAGCACAAGGTCCTAGGATATTGGAATGGCTGCTATAACTTAATGGATAAAAGAAATAGGAGATCAAATACAAAAAGTCAAGTGTGAAAGAGCTCCCACAACAACAAAAACATGCATAATAACATTTTTACAACCTAATAGGTGTAGGATTGTAATTTGCCAATTCTGAAACATCTTTCCTTCCCTTAAAATACTAATAATGACAAGCATTTAGACAAGTATTACAAGTTGTTTAATTCTTATATTTTTAAAATACTTTGGAAAATTTCTGTTTTTTGTTTTTCTAAATATTCTACAATAAGATGATCGATTTACATTACAGATACATTGGCTTCATCAGGATATGACAATGAGTCAGGTGCAAGAGAAATACATCAAGAAGCAAACACTTCTAGAATGGCGATTCGAACTTAGGGTCAGATACTTGCCGTACAGCCTCCACGACCTTTACGAGAAGGATAGGATTACGTTCTTCTATTTCTTCGACCAAGTAAGTAGCGTTGACGTCTCCGCGACGTGCAACTTTCTAGGAGTCCTTCGGAATCCGGAATTGTGTGTGTCATTTTTTGTTTTTAGCAAATATTTTCAAAACGAAAATCTTATATCTTCCCCTAGGTGCGGATAGATTACCACAATAGCTCGATTAATCATCGACCAGGACGTGGCGATACAGCTCTTGCTGCTGGAAATCAGATACTTCTTCAAAGAACTGGGACAGCACGCGATCGATAAAAAAATCGAACATCGAATATCTCGAACGCGAGGTGGGCATGAGCAAATTCCTGCCGCGCAGCATCTTGGACAGCGTCAAACCGAAGACGCTCCGCAAGTGTATCCAATCCCACTTCAAGAAATTCAGCAGTTATAACGAGGTGGAGTGCATGTTTCAGTTCTTTCCAGCTGTTGAAGATAGTACTTCAAGTACGACGAGGAAACGGTTCAAAGTGGGATTTGGGCAGTAGTTGGTCCGATACCGGTCGAGCTGTTGATTGTCCCGATCTGGGCATCTCCTATTCGAGTAGTCAGTGCAGAGTGCGAAGATCGCGGATTTGATCAAATCCAGGCCATACAACGCTAGTCAGCGATTGCGACGAGCACGCGAAAGCCACGTTGCAGTTTTGCGAGTCGCCGGGGCGCAAGAGATACTCTTTATTACTTGTCCGAATTTGGACATAGCGAGAACCTGGCCGATCTTATAGATGGTTATTGTAGACTGAATTCCGGTCCCAAACGTCAATTTGGAACCGAAAAGGTAAGTAATCTCAACTATTACATTATTTAAATAATAATTGGATTATAATGTTTTTTTCTTCTTGAGATAGCGGCTTTTTGCACAATTTAATGAAAAATTTACAAATTTAAATAATTTTTTAACGTTTTGAAATTTTTTATTGTCTTCTTCAGAAAATCATCAATGACTTTTTACATTTATACATTTAACAACACAACCACAAACATTTTAAAATTTTACATTAAAATTCCTTTTTTTAAAATAAATAATATTAAAATGTTATTTAAAATTGTCGAAACGTAAAAAATGATTTGATTTGTAAATTTTTCATTAAACTGTGCAAAAAGCTGGCTATCTCAAGAAAGAAAAAAACGTAATTTACACTATCGGCTAAGAATAAATTTTCATCAAAATAATTAGATTATTATATGCTTACTAATTATGATGAAATATTTATTGGATCTGAGATTTTTTCCCCCCATTGTACTGAGTATTTCTGCACAATTTGTAATAAACCCTACTCAATTTATCTAGAAGTTGATTTTTAAATGTTTGATGTTGTTGAATCAGATCAACAAGTCATTGGCATAATGAGATTACCCTGAAACAAAAATTACAAAAAGTTTAGGGTTTAAAGGGTTAACGCCCAAGTCGACAAATTTTCCGGGGACGGAAAAGTTTGTAACGTAATGTGGAAAAATTATTGTTACTCTATGCAGACAACGGAAGAAAAACATGAAATTCTCGATAAAACTGCAGTGTCTAAAAATTTCAGGTAGGGTAAAGGCATCAGTGAATAAACAGCACCAGTCAATGAACTAGTTTCCGATTTATAAGAATTCCTTGTACTTCTTCCACTAGGTGAAGTATTTGTACCAGTATTGCGTCATTGTAAGCAACGAAATTAAGTTTGAACTCCAAAAAAAGTTACGAAAATACAAAAACTGTCCCATATAGTTAAGAAACGTATTTTATATGTTTTATATTTCTGCACAATTTCTCCAAATCTGGTACATAAAAACCCTAGTAGTTGGCACAAAATTTGGTGCATCAATCGCAATCTTGTTCTCCTTCAGCAAACGGTACAAATTAGTACGAATCTTTAAAAAGAGTAGGATTGACCATCTCTCAGAGGATTAGGTACTTCAATCAAGGATGCGCTAGACAGTTATCTAAGGATAACTGTCTAGCGCAGATTCATATTTTGTACAAAATCACGTGTTGTTTGTGCCCGTGTTTTGTACGCTGTTGCTTACGAAGCAAATAGTAAGAAAACTGTCAATAAGAAAACTGGCCTTTAAGTGTTTATGGTTGCTAATTGATTCATGTGTTCTCTTATACTTTCCAGGTTTAGTTACCGACAAAACCTTCAAAAACCTTAGCTGTAGTGTTGTAACACACGAATTCTTCGTTATTGGCTGGTGCCAATGTTATGAACATTTGTTCATTTGCTGGGGTATGATGCTATTGCCGATATAGTAATTTATGTCTTAGATAACACGTGTTTAAAAGCGCAATAAAATTGTTAGCTTGGTCATTTAATAATCCGGTCCTGTCCAGTAAACAAACGACCTCCAGAATAGCTTTTATTCACTAGATCTCTGTCGTATAAATGAACTAATAACTGTAATAGCTATGTCCAATCTGATTTTCTTTGTTAATTCTGGAATAATGGAAGGGATATTCTGCCGCAATACGGTCTGCGAAAAAGGCGAAGGAGGATAATAAACTAATAATAAACAAACACCGGTGAAATATTATAATATGTTGCTTATATATTTCAGAAACATAAACATTAGTGGAATTTATGTTAATTTATTTAATATATTTATTTTATATTTTAATTAGAATTACTAAGTTCCCTTGTTTGTTGTTAACAACAAAAGCAACAAAGTTGTTAAATACTCCATGTATTAGTTCACTTAGTGGGCCTTGATTGTTCAATTACTGGTATTAAGTGTTTATTTACTGGTGTTTTTTTTTTAAAATAAATGTTATATATTTTTTTTTTCATATACCCGCATACAAAAACAGGAAGAATTACATAAGGTGTCTTGCTATATGTACAGGTGGGCCAAATTCGACACTTTTAATAGGGAACTTATATTCCTAAAGGAATTAGACAAAATCTGACCTATGTTTCTGGAGCTCGATTTTAAAGAGAAATCGATTAGTGAAATCCGTATTTTTATATCTTTCATAGTATAAGAGATACAGAGCGTTTTCGTATAATATACAAATTTTAAAAGCCTTTGTAACTTTTTAATTTGTGAAAATGCTTGATTTATATAAGAACTTTATCAGGGTACTTTTTGACGTAGAATTTAAAGCTTTAATTTTTTGTTTTTTTTTACGTATTTTTTTGAGATATTATCAAGACTTGTGTTTTTTTTTTATATGGGACACCCTATATATTTTTACACTATTCAAAAGTACATAAAATTACCTTTAACATGATATAATACTTTTTATTTAAACAGTTTTTAAATTATTTGATTTTTTTGCAATTTCACAGTATTTTAGGATGGCTATGAATGATATACTGAACGGTGGACGATTCGAATACTTGCGATAATTTATCTAATTCCTTTAGAAATATAAGTTCCCTATTAAAAGTGTCGAATTTGGTCCACCTGTACATGGGCGTACGTACAAAAAGAAATCAAATAGAAATGGGTCCTTACATGGCAATACTATTAATTTACACTCAACAAAATCTTTAACTCTTCATTCACTGGTACTTCTACCCTACATTTCTAATAATGAGAATGTCCCTTTTTTAAACTGATGAAGTTTTCGACAAAATTTGACAAATTGAACGCGCAGCGTCCGCCGTTTTCATGTTTTAAAAGAAAAGAGAGCTATTTACGTTCCACAACAAATGAGAATCGCTTGAATAGTTTGGCAGTTTGGCTATTCTACTCATTAGATCAGAATTCCTTTCCAGATCTATTACATTTTATGTTCTAGAAACAATAATTTCGTATTTTATAATTTTTTTTATGATGAAATCAAACCGTATTTTTAATTGATAGACAATATTCTTTGTGCTTACTTATGTTGTTATTAATAAAATAATTCTTAGGATGGTATTTATCATTACTTTAATTCAAATTGGATACCATTGTATGCTTTAAAATGCAGTAGAATCTGTTTTTTCTGGGAGATTTGTCTAGACCAAAAGTAACAGGATGACATTCTTTATGACTGTCCAGAGCAACATATCTGCATAATCTACTTGTCAAATGCGAATTGTTATTTATATACTATTATAATGAACCATTAAAAACAGATATTTATAATAATAAAAAGTATCTTTATTTTATTGTCAATTCAAAGCTTGCAAACGCAAATTTGTGTTCCTCGTATTTATTTTATTATTTTGTTTTTTAATGTTTATTTATTTATCTATGATTTTCCACCTGCGGTAGACAAATATTACAGTTTTCACTTATTGTTGAATACCTATTTGGAGGCAATCTCATTCCGCCGGTAACCATTCGAACCGACTTGACAGCCTCAAAAATTAAAAAAAAAAGAATTTTTGGTTTGAATTATCTAAATCTAGTGAGTTGTTGAAATACATACAGAACTACTTAAGTAAGCAAGAAAAAAGTGTTTTCGGTTAGTACCAAACCCACCAAATTAAACTTCAACAGGTTATCTTAATTGTTTGAAGATAAAAAAATACGTATGCTAACATTTGATATACTTGTAGATTACTGCACACATTCCCTTTCATTCTTCGACAAGATTACAAACTAATATTCATTGAAAGTTGACTTTAACAAAATATAATCTTAAGTCAATAAACATATGTACATACAACTTACAATAAGTCTAGAAGATAATGTTTGCAAAAAAAAAGAAAATTCCTTTTTCTTTTTTTCTTTTTAATATTAATGAAAAAGCATAAATATATACTGAAACAAAGTACTAGGCTTGAATTCTTTATTGTTTGGCGGAATTTTGCCAACTAACGATACTTCGTGTGAAAGTCATTCATGCTATGTTAGTAAACATGATGTAATGAAATTACATCATCTTCTCAATCAAACGATTTTGTTGGTTTTAGCGTGCGCAAAATAGCGTAAATATCGTGATCTATGAAGTAGCTGTCATCATTTGTTGTAATATACATGTGCACATGCTTTACGACTCTAATAGCGCGTGATTTTCTCTATATTCCAATTGTTATAAATATATTCGATATTGTGATATGATTATAAGTGCTTATCCACAATTTTAAGAGGATTAGGAATAAAAGTATTAGTAAAATTTCAGGTAAGTTTAGAACGTTTAGACTTTGCTCATCTCGCCAACATATTTCAGCAATACTTGACTATATATTTAATAATATAGTACGTCCGAAAAATACACCAAAATAATAACGTAATTAATGTTTTTTTTTTTTTTTGAGAGAAAGAAACAAAATATATCAATTAATGTTATAAAAAGCTATGTTTTAATAAAAAAAAAGTATCGTTTTTTGCAATGACCTTTTTGCAATTTTATTGCATTGCAATACAAAAAATTGCGAACTGTAAAGCGGTCTTTACATTGTTAAAACCCACCCTAAGTGACATAATTCTTTTATACCTCGACTATTCAAATTCAATATAAAACCCTTTGAGAGAATTTGAATTTGATTCTCAATGTCATGCAGTCTGCAATGCCGCTCTACATATTTTGTTTGCTTACCAGCTTTAATTTATTTACAACCGTCTGTAAAGGAGTAATTTTATTTTCGTTAATGCTTATGCAGTAATACCGACTGTGTATTGCATACCAAAAACCTCACCAATTTTGCCATATCCCAATCCCAATGTTCGTTATATTTAAGTAACAATTGATGATTTGCCGGTAAATTATATCATAAAATTATATAAGCTTGGTTGATCCTAAGTGAATTACATTTGCAAAGATGCAATAATTCATTTCGTAATTCTTTTACAAGCTACCGTCTGGAAACAATTCCGTGCCCATGTAAAGGTCAGTAATGAACGACAAAATATACTTCAGCATCACACACCTATCTACGTTTGAATGTACACAGAGATGCGTAATCGAGCACTCCTAATCTTATCTAACGTTTACCCTAAGCGATAATGGTGTTCGTATACCGGCGGCTTCTCTTCATTTATTTACCATTGAGTGTTTTGGGGTCTACGTTTACGCTACACGTTACATCACACACACACACATGTTGAGCGCGCTGAGATCATTTCAAGACCTCTCATTCACTTTCTCATGTGCAGAATCCAATTCCGGGAAGCTGATGGGGAACCGGAAGGATAATTTGGACAACACTACCGGCACGCTACTGTCAGAAGATTACGCGGAAATCGTCGACGATGAAGGAGATTATTCTACGCCAGCAAGTATGTAAACAACTATCTGTACCTATTATTATGCCTGTAATTCTAATCCTAAACTCTAATTCTAAACGGCGGTTTAAGTTTCTCCATTTTGACAACAGCGAAATTTAGCTTAATTTAAAAAGGACTAGGAGGTACTAGGTGTATGTATTAAATTTCAGTAGAAAATTATATGTAGCGCTCTGAATTTTATCACTGAGTCATTTATTTTTATAGAATAAATATCATATACATATTCTCAGTAACATTTCGTATAGATTAATTATTTCTTGTTCAGATGAACATTCTATACTAAAAAATGTAATAATTCTTAGAGAGTGAATAATCAATAAAAAAGGGCCTTTGAATTTTTAAACACTATGTATAAAAAAAAGGCGCGAATAGTGTGTTGCAGCTTGTTTTTTCAAAGTTTTGGACAAAATAATCTCTATTCATTAAAAATTAAAATAGTTTGCCTAACCCTGGATATATTTACTTTAACAGAAATATTTATATAATCTGTTATTATTTACTTTAAAAGAATGAATTAACATCATCCGATTATTATCCAGGGCAATTAACCAAAATTAATTTAAATGTTACTAATTACTGATATTTACTTTCACGTTAACCTAATTAAATTAAAAAATATTACCAACAATCTGTGTAAATTAAACCTCCTTTTGTACCTACATTATCACAAAAAACTTATGTTTGGAGGTCCCATAATTAAAATTAAATGAAATCTCTAATTATTATTTTTTTATTTACTACAATTTTTCTGCAACCGATTTTCGCAAACTTTCATCAAGCGGATTTTACTTGTAATAGTCAGAAGATGCATAAATTCTAAAATTTACGTAAGTAGACAGGTTTTGGGGTCATCGCAGGCGTACCTTCTCCAATGACCTCTAATTGTTCTAGTAGTTTCCATGCTAGCAAACAGAAATTGTAGTAAATAATAATAAAAAAAAATTAGGAAGTATTATACAGTGCGTCTCCGGATCAACGCATGAATAGGTAAAAAAGTTTGAAAATTTTTGAGTTGAAATTTCATCATCTGAGGTTTAGCCCTGCTTGGATAGAAAGTAATTTGTGTCATGTTTTTAATTTTGAAAAATCAAGCATGCGTTGGATTTTAAGTGCCATTTTTTTAGGAAATACGACAAAATACTATTAAAAAAAGTTGTTCAAATTAATGAATTATGCCAGGATGCAAAATATGAACAAGATCAAAGATGCTTTGGAAATTTACAATAAAGTTATTCTTCCCACCAATATACGGTTTTTTTTTTGTAAGACACAACAAAATGTTATTAAGAAAATTGTTCAGATTGATAAATTATGTATGTGTGCAAAATTTAGACAGGATCGAGTTGTTGATAGTTGTTGTTGAATTGTTTGAATTTAATAATTTTCTATATTTAATAAGCGATTGAGTAAACCCATCTTGTTTCAATTTTGCACACTTACATAACTTATCAATCTGAACAACTTTTCTTAATAACATTCACATCGTATCTCTACAGAAAAAACACTTTATTAGTGGAAATAATAACTTTTTCATAAATGTTCAAAGAATACTTGATCTTGTTTGAATTTTGCATACTTGTAGAATTTATTAATTTGAACAACTTTTCCTAACAACATTTTGTCGTATCTCCAAGGCATTATTAGTGGGAACTTTTTCGGATATTTCCAAACCATACTTGATTTTATTTAAATTTTGTATACTTGCGTCATTTATTAATCTGAATAACTTTTATTAATAATATTTTGTCGTCGTATCTCCTACAAAAAAAGGCATTTGATTAATGGGAGGATATTTTTTTTGCAAATTTCCAAGACATGCTTGATCCTTTTTAAATTCTGCATACTTGCATAATTTATTAATCTGAATAACTTTTCTTAATAACATTTTGTAGTACCTCCTGTAAAAAAGCCACTTTATTAGTGAGAATAAGCACCTTTTTGTAGATTTCCAAGGCATAGTTGATTTTTCAAAACTAAAAGTATGGTACAAATTACTTTCTACCCAAACAGGGCTAAACCCCGAAAGTAAAATTTTGATTCAAGAATTTTTAGACTTTTATACCTATTCATGCGTCGATCCGGGGACACACTGTATATCTTATACATCTAACCATAAAAAAAATTCCGCTGCTAGATTCGAACTCAGACACACGGATCCCACACTATTACGTACTTGTAAGATAGTTGCGTATTTAGGTACTTATGCGAGATTCGGCTCTAAAAAAATAACGTCTCGCTGGCTAATATTTTACAAAAGTACTCGAAGAGATCCCCACTATCTACTGAATAAAACCGGAACCAAATCTCAGCTTAATATTAGGTGGACTCTCCTTGTAAATTATAACGCGACCAGAAGTTATGCTGTGTACAATAAATTAAAGCAAAGTGATGCTCCAAAACTTCTAGGTTATGTATAGATTATTATAAATTACGTGAGTTGCGTATTAATAGCTTTTAATTTTTACAAAACTGAAATATATATAGGAAGTGGAAAACGTCTTCATCATATTACATTTCATTCGGGGATCGTGTTGAATGGAACTTAAGCGTGCAGGTCAGTCAGACCTCGAATCTCAATCAAATAGGAAAAATCTAAGCAGCTAAGGAGAAAAAGCATGTTAATAAAAATTGTTAATTTACTGCATTTACCTGGGCAATTACATATTACACTTTAATATAAACCTTCCATAATTTGTCGAAAAAGTTTAAAATTTAGAATTTGTTATGAATGTTAGGATAATGCAATCGACTTGTCCATATGTCTAAGGACAACACACAATGCGTAAAGTTAAATTAAAACTTTTTACGGCACATCCCTGCACACGTCGCGCTGGTACGCCCGGAATTCCTAATATCCGTTCGCTTTTTGCATTACAGCAAAGAATTACAGACTGAACCGCTCACAATCGAACTGATAGACGTGCTAGGAGAGGGCCATTCGGCGACGTTCACAAGGGCACGCTGAAGAAACAAGGACGGCTCCCTGATTCCGGTGGCTGTGAAAACTTGTAAAGGGGACGCGGATGCCGCTACGACTGAAAAGTTCCTAGAAGAAGCTTGTAAGTACGATGTCGACGATGGGGCTTATTAAACTTTTGTAAGTTCAGCGTTCAACCCCCGAACGAATGAATAACCTACTGATCCTGCTAATCTAAGAGTCAAAACTAATTTCATCGGAAAGTTAAAGTTCGGAGTTTTCATATGCAAGTAGCTTATTTAAAGCCACGTTTAGCTTTGTTTCATTATTCAGTAATTTACGTTCATTATCGCATTAGCTTCAAACTGATTAAAGTTGAACTTGCAAAGGAATCCATTTATTATTTTCTTAACCACTTCTATATTCTTTATAGTATAAGCAACGTATTTTTATTTTATATAGGAATTTCAAGTTATACTTGCATCAAAACTTACATCAAGTATATATTTTTTTGCTAAAATATTACCAAATGTATGGCTAGTTAGTAACATTACAGGGTGAAACATACCTGTCCTGCGCATGGTTGTCTTTTATTACCTGTATAATACGTTAGTATTCTGGCAGATTATTTTGCATTTCTATCACTTTACACAGGTCATTTTGGTCATCTATACTTCTAACCACTCTAATTAATATCAGCTGATTGACTTAATACATGAACTTGACAATACTTAAAAATAAGACTTTATTAATTAACGATGACCAAAGTCCCTGGATTCAATTGAACGTGATTGAACGATGGCTAAAGTAAGGAACGAAAAAAAATGGTTTCCGCTTGTTTTTCCGTTAGAACAGGAAAATAATATACAGATTATTATACTCTGCCAGCGCTGACGAATTTCTTAGCTTGTTGCATCTTTATATTATATATTGGATAATTAGTTTAAAAAGTTCAAGAATCGACTGTAAAGGAAAGACCAAATGAAGCAAAGCAATTTATAAAATTACAAATAAAAATTGATCCATAAGGTGAAAATCTAGAGTTTTCATCTAGAATGATATGAAAATGACGCTACCGATGAAGCGATTGCTTTAGAATCAATGAAGATGCTTGTGTTGTACAGGTCGACAAATCGCTCGTGAGAGTTGCGCAGTGGCAAAAAGCTGGAGCTGAAGCATAGATACTGTAAATCGGCCATCATATACGCTCTCCCCACTCCAGTACAATATGCGCACAATGATTCACCACTGTCACGAGATTTTTGTTAGCCTGTACAGTACACAAAAATTCTTGTTGTTGACGAATAAATTAAATGACAAAGTTGAGTGAACGCATAGAAAAAAAAACGTATTACAATACTCTTATGAAAGTATATGTACATTTTGTTATAGTTCGCGATATTTGCAATTGTCAGTCAATGAGCTGAGAAACTTAGTAAGCAACTTCCATAAATAGAACAGTTGACCTGCCGCTGACAAACAGCGGCTGAGTAAATCACTCAGCGTCGAAATTGTAGGCTGCCTTCCTCAGCGCTGTCAAAAGTAGTAGTGGTGAGCGCATATGTTGGTTATGTGTGGTTATGTATCTAATTGTTAATTAGAATCGGTTTCGTATAGATTCCAAAGAACCTATAACCTATAATAGTTAAACTGAAAATATTGTTTGTTTTGTTTATTTCTATCAAGATCATCATTTATTAAAAAATCTACAATAATAAAATCCATTCTGTTTTAGGTATAACCTTGTATAGCTTGTTAAATTATACCTACACTATCGAAAAAGGTTGTAATTATTTTGACAGATTACATTTATTTGAATAATAGGTTATGTTTCATTCTGTGATTTGGGCTAGGGCATAACCATTCAGGGAAACTCGTATTGCTGCTTGTTAGCGTATCTCAGCGCTTTTTTGCTGTTACTCAGCAGCTAACCATCCCTGAACGCGCCCATTATCTTTTAGTTTTAAGCTTTTTACGCTAATCATCTTTTAAATTAATACTTGATACTTCAGTGTTTTCTTCTTTTTTTTACTGTAATACTTAATTTTTTGAATTAACATGTTCCAGAGGGTGTTGTAATTTCTCTCTTGCGCACTTCTATATCATAAAGTTATCGCCTACATGTGATAGCGAGTACTTTAATTTTTCTTCTTTAAATGCTTCCAGAAAGAAATTGTTTGTTATAGCTTATAGAAAACTTTCTCTTGTTGTTTTGATCTTGTGTTTGCAATATTTTCTATCGTTTAAGATGTAAATAGATAAGCCTACCTTTACTATCTCAATATGTTTTTACAAGTTCCTTTATTGCAATCAGATTCCTTTCTAATTATAGAGAAAATGCTAAAAGGAATATTAAAAGGGGGTGAAAAAGAAATTTAGAAACGGAAAAAGAAAGTAAAAAGTTAGAAAAAAGCTTATTCTGAGGAATAAATAACAACAATGAATAATGAATCGCAGTGGTGGCTCCTGATAATTGTGCGTGGGGCCTCTCAATTTTTAACATAACTAAACAAGTGTAAATAATTGCAAATATGAATAAAAAATAAACGACCAAACAAATACAAGACTCATTTACTTGATATTTAAATCCAAGAGAAACAGTGTATTTTGTCAGTTTTGTGCACTGCGCGAGATTAACCAAATATAAAAAACTCCGAAATAATACAATACTCACGAATGGAATTTAAAACGAAACTGTCAATTCAAAAAGAGAAAATTATTTTTTGTAAACTACTCGAACTGCGGTCAAAAGTAGCACAGTAAACAGTTTCATTTTTATAAGTAACTTAAAAAACAAAGCTGGTACCCTGTGTATGGTTTATGGAAATCTGCCATAGCCGAAATTATTTTAGTTTGACTATGGTTACACAGATGGCGAAGCAAGCAGTAAGTTTTTGTGTTGGAAGTAAGTAAGTATGGCGCCACCAACTACTGCGGTACCGAAACCATACTTATAGTATGTACCGTGAATCGAACCGCAGCAACCGTGGTTACGGTGACCTCCGTTTTTGCGTACCGTAAATCACCTGTTCCTGAAAATTTGTAATTCACGGACGCGGTTACTGAAAATGGTGAGTTACGGGTTGCAACCGCAGTTACCAGAATTAGAAGTTGGTTTGTTGCGTGAGTATCGTTATTACAGGTATCTACAGGTACCTAATCTGTTATGGTTATGTTGTGTTGTATATTCTGTTCCGTGAATAACCGTATTTTCAGGGAACCTGTAACTACCAGACATTAACCGAAACCACGGTAGCGGTTACTTCAAATCATTCGCGGTACATAGCCTTAGTTTTCTTTCAATTTTTCTGATGCAGTGAAATAATAGGTTCATATATTATCGAGATTATAAGTTTTAGTACCACTAATAAAAAAAAAAAAATCAAAAGCGGTAGATTGAAGTTCGAAACTGAAGAACGAGAAATTGAAGTTGGAAAAGGTTAAAATATCGTTTTAGGGGAAAATCTGCTCTCGCGTTTATAGCCCACTCCCCCTTGTTTTTTTGTCGTAAGGCTTTCGCCAATTAACTGCGCGCGTTACCTCTTGCCTATGATTTTATATAGGGAAAAAAAACGTCTGGGCTTGTAATCGAATAACCCGACGTTGCGATACGTTTAATGGTAAAACGCTGGTTTCTTGTTGAATACAAAACAAGCGCTAATACGTTAATAGTTAATTGTTAGTGTTACGGATATGTTATTATAGATATAGTTTATTTATTATCCTTCGGAGTTAGGGGGCTCTAGCCCAAGAGCTTACTGAGTCTTACTGACAGCGACATTATTTAAACAACACGATTGTAGTTATAAACATAATTTGCCATCAAAGAAACTGCAACTTCATTCCTCATCATTCATTCCAATACCTATTCATTATGAAAACAAAAGAAAACAAGCGCGCCAAATAAATGTATTCTATTTCACATTCTATCAAGTGGCGTGTTCAAGGTGGATTCCCGGCTTTCTAGTTTTTTGTTTTTTTTTTTTAACGTAGAAACATAAAAAGGAACCAACGTTATAATGTTCTCTGTTAACAAAATTCCGTTTTCATCGAGATATTGTGACTATTTCGACTGTTCCCAGGACAACGTAATCATGGTTATCAGAATTATGTTTAATTATGTTCACATTCAATGCGTTTTCATTAAAATATATTATGTATGTATTTGACAATTCGAAAGTTCTTTTCAAACATTTCTGTTTTCTATTACTTTCCAGATATAATGCAAAAATTCGATCACCAACACATCATTAAACTGATGGGTATATGTTCAGATTCACCAGTGTGGGATAGTGATGGAATTATCGAAGTTAGGTGAACTACGAGCCTATCTTCAGAACAACAAAAACCAACTAGATCTTAGCTCGCTTCTACTGTATGCATTCCAGCTTTCGACCGTTTAAGTATTTAGAATCTAAGAAGTATGTACATAGAGATATAGCGGCTAGAAACGTATTAGTTAGTTCTCACACCTGCGTCAAGTTGGCCGATTTCGGCTTGTCGCGATGGATGGGGGAGGATCAGAGTTACTATAAGGCGTCCAAGGGCAAACTACCCATCAAATGGATGAGCCCGGAGAGTATAAATTTTCGTAGGTTTACGACGGCTAGCGATGTATGGATGTTCGGTAAATAATATTCAGCGCAACTTTGCTTGTTACCTCGAGGCAAACGATTTCTATTTTTTCCAGGTGTATGTATGTGGGAAATTTTGATGCTTGGTGTGAAACCTTTCCAAGGAGTGAAGAATAATGATGTGATCGGTAAAATAGAAAACGGAGAGAGATTAGCTTTACCTCCTAATTGTCCACCGAGATTATATTCGTTGATGTCTTTGTGTTGGTCGTACGAACCCAGTAAAAGACCTACTTTTAAGGAGATTAAGGAAATTTTACAGTAAGTTGTTGTGCAGGAACTCTTCTATATATTACAATTGTAATATTTTCATAATTCTTTGCTGTATTTCTTTATTGTAGTGAGATCTTAATTGAAGAAAAATCGGCAGCTCAAGAAACCTTAAAACGAGAAAATCGACGAGTTGCAGCTATGTCGTGGGGATCTGGGGATGATATATCGCCACCTCCAAAACCAGCTAGGTACCCCAATGCAAGGTAGGTAACAAATAGTTTGCAATTTTATTGATCTTATGTATACATTGTCTTTCTCTAAAAAAAATAGTGGTGTCTCCGAATCTGATAAGTGGCTTTGGTACCAACAAAATAGTATATTATTTCAGGTTCGCTTCTATATAAATTGCCTATATTTTCTGACGCTCACGCAGCGCTGTTTTGTCGGGTGAATAAAATGTTCTAGCAAATAAGCCACGAGAGTTGAAACAGTTTGGTCACCCTTGATTTTTTTTTTATTTTACTTCGTGCTTTTAGACAATATTCTGTTGTCCAAGATATGTCGGGCTGGTTTCTTAAGTGGTTAAATACAGCTCTGGATGTTAAAATATTACAGACTACATGCTAGGAATAATCATTTTTTTTTTCAAATAAGGCAGATAAAGCGTAAGCATTTATAATGCTTGCCACCTGCTGATCTAACAGTTGTCAAGACCCTACGCAAAGAGGTTTAAGGAAGTCTAGTATAACATAAACGCGGCTCGAGTTTGTTTATTTCTATTTCTTTTGATGTAAGAGCAATTGTATGTGTTGTGCCCTTTGTTAACTTTAACTCATAAATCAATAAACATGTATTTAGTATTTATACAGTACAAGCAAAAAGTACGCAAACAAATTCTATGAAAACGTATACACTGACTTCTTCAATAATTCCAGAAATACCTCAATTTTTATTTATACATTCAACAAGCATTCAACGCTTTTTTTACGAATTTACAGGGTGATTCATGTAAATATGATGATTGTCATTTTTAAAGAGAACTTCTTCGTGATCAGCACAATAATATTTTCATGACTTACCTAAAGAATTTATTTAAGAAAATTGCTATCTATTGTATACTGAAAATTACAGAGCAGGGAAAAAAGCAGTGTTTCTTAATGTAATGTTGCTATTTAAAATCAGGAAGCAATTAAGTCTGTACATTCAGATACTACATATATCTAAAAGTCCAAAATAGAATCCATATAAAAATGGACGTGTTTTTGACAGTTTTCAGAAAGTTAATATTGACGTTTTTTGCTAGTGTGTTATTTGGAATTTATTATTATGTCAAGGTTATTTATCATTTTATAAATGTTGTCATATTGTTTTTATACATTAAATTTTAAATTGTCGTAAATTCAAAAATAATCAACTAGGCAGTACATACGCTTAAATAAAATAGTAAATAGTCTGATAAAGATAATTATTTTGATTACTGTGACAATCAAAATAATTATCTCTCTAATTCCAAAATAACAAATCAGTAATCAATAAAAAAAAACGCTACAAAATAATATTAATAACGATATTGATGTGTTTATGAATTTCTTTTCTATTTTCTGCTCACATTATTTTCTTTTAAAATTATTTTATACATACTCATTTTTAATAAAAATTCAATTCTTTCTATTAACTGCCATCATTTTCAGGTACTAATCATGTCATCTCCATCATTTGTAGAATCTATCTAATATTATTGCAAAACTCCTTGATCTCTCCATTTTTGGTTTTTCTTACCGATGAAGTACTAGAACCTACCTTTTATCACCCAGCGATTGCAGTAGGAGAGAACATGAACTGGGCTATTTCTTCTTCTAGGCAAAATCCTGTATATAGAGTCCTCTGCCAGGCCCATGTCACACAGTATATTTTGTAATATTTTCTTACAGTTTTTATCTGGAGAAGGCTGACTGATTAGTAAATCTGCTATGATTTTGACAGTCAGTAAGTCTTCTAAGTAGTAAATTCAGGCCTTTGTTTTTCTTCAATCGAACTCCAATTTCTTCCACGTAATTTCGTGCATCTGCCTAGATTACCTTGTTGGTTGTTTTCTAGATATATGGATTCCATATTACATCTTTGTCCGAACCATGTTCTCAAGATATTTCGTCTTTTTGTCATATGGAATATATGATTATATTTTTCTCGTGAACGTGATAACTTATGTTTTCTCAGTACCTATTGATTGATAGTCGCCTTTATTTAGAACCTTTGGAAAACGCCCTCCAACGACTATTGTCAAATCGTGATCAACACCCATGTAGTGAAACCTTTTTCTGGCCAAAAACTTTATAAACATGAAATTAATATAAACATATTTATTAATAACAGTCTTCTTTTGCCCTCCTCCGAGGTTAATTTTTTGGGGGTTGTTGTGGATGCCTGCTTGGAATGGGCCGGGCACGTGCAGCGGCTGTCTAGGAGCTTATCATCCTCTTGCAATGCTCTTAAAGTAATAAGGCAGAACTGGTGAGCATATTTCAAGAACAGTACACTTTGCTCTGTTCGAGTGACGCATGAGGTCTTCCTTGCTGGGGTTTCATTTCTACAACTAACTTATTAAATGTTTTCAAATTGCAAAAGCGGGCTGTGTGCGTGGTCAGTGGGGTGGATGGCAGAGCACACTGTTGGCCCTTGTTTATTTCGCTTAAAATTCTAACTTTGTACTCTTTAATTATCTATGAGTCGTTGAGTGTGTATAAACATAGAAATTATCATACTTATCGGTTGGACATTCATTCTTGTAATACCCGTACGTGCAATAATATTAATCTGCCAAAGACAGACACCACTCTTAAAAAAAGATTCCCTTTGAGAAGAAACCCATGTAATCTATTTCTTCAACAAGCTTCCTTCCTTCATAATAGATTCTTCTAATTTAAAATCGTTTCACCATAAATTGAAGGCTGTTTTGCTAGAGCAAATATTTTACTCATTTGACAAATTTATCAATTATAAATTTTGAATCGTTCCCTCGTTGTGAACGATATTAGTGAAGTTATTTGTTTATCTATGTCTTTTGCCTATGCTCTTGCATGTTTTAATTAATTGATATAATTATTATTTTTATTAGTATTTAATTACACTTAATTGCGCTTAGCAAAGAATGGCAAACTGGAAATTATACAACTGGTGCAATAATGCCGCTATGGTGGTTTCTTTGTCTTCTTCAGTACATTATTTTAAATCACTTGACGAACAATTTATATGCGTTCGCTTCACTTTCAATTTAAAAAATGTGTTTCTCTGTATTACAGGTGTAGATTCAACATCACTAGCGACCGCAGGTACGGGAAATCAAATCCCTCAGACGTATATCGTAGCCAAGAACCCGGAAGTCCTGGCGCACCTACTGAAAGAGAACGCGGACAGAGGATTCTGCCCATCGGCTTATACAACACCAGCATCGGTATTTAACACAGTAGCCGTAGATTTTGAGAAAAAAGACGATGCCCCCGAACCTATCCTTAAAACCCAACCGATCCCGATACAGAGCCTCCAGAAGCTCGATCCCGAAGTCCCAGAAGCCTCTACTCCGCCCTTAGTCTCACAAACATCCGTCGACCAAACTCAAATGAAACAAAAGACGACCGGTACGCTAGAACGTACGCCGTCAAGGTCGAGTACCGGCAGCGGTACACCGAAAATGGGATCTCTAGAGCGAAAATCTAGCTCGCCGAAGATGAACTCCCTAGAGAGAAACGCACAATTGATAAGCAGCAGTCACAGCAGTCTGGACAAGACGGGAATGTTCAGTCCCAAACTGGGTTCGTTAGAGAGAAAATCGCACGGTGGTTCCCCGAATTCACCCGGCACATTCTCGCCTAAAATGGGCTCGCTGGAACGGAACGCTCATATTATTTACTCTGATCGAGTACCCAGTTATCACGCCGAACCTACTATGTACAGTGTGTATCCCAGCGATAAGGTGCAATACTTCGAGGAAAGCATTTACGATTTCGGTGGCGCTGACGTTAAAAGTTGCGCCCATAAGGCTCCGTATTTCGCACAAAAAGCGACTGTCGTTCAACCGCAACTTGCCGAAAGAGAAATCCGAACTCAGGTTCGAAGCATTTCGAGCATGGCTTTTGGATTTCCACGTGTTGGTTGTTCAATCGGTGTTTTGCATTGATTCTTGTATTTTACAGCAGTATTATTATTAATTTCATTACTTATTTTATTTATGGCAGTATTATTCAAATGGTAAAATGGTATTAAAACACCGTTTAATAACAATAAAGCGCAAATATTTGTTGCTGCATAGTAATGGTGCCAATCGTCAGCCACTTACAGTATTTTTTTTTAATGAGTTGACCATAATACATGTCAGGTTCATTTAAATCGGCATGATAAAAATCACATAATATGAAAAATTTAGTGGTCTTAGAGCAAAAAAGTAAAAAAATGAATTTCTTGTTTACATCAATAATTGCCTATAAGCAACCAAGTTTAATATCAACCGTCAATGTTCCATTAGTCAGCCAAATCAAAAGTCATTAGGTGGTTTCTATTTACCATCTGGCTCGTCACATTTCAGTTTTTTTGTGTTAATCTGGTAGCGACTTATTAGTAACAGTTAAATCTGTCGACTAGATGAGTTCAAAGTAAGTAATTCGTAGCTTTACGCGCAAAACTCAAGTAAGGTGGCCAGCCGATAAATTGAAAGCATCTATTACCCTTGTTTATGTATCTTCTAGTTATTCAACCGATTGAAGTACCTTTGGGCGTCTCTTAGATGGCGCGCGTCGTACATTGGCGCAGAGTGCCATCTAACAAACACCCAATGGTATTTCCAATCGATTGAATAACTATCAAGATATATAAACAAGGCATTATTAAACTCTTATTACTTTAATAACGGAACTCTTGATTAAATAAATAATAATGCAAGAGTAATAAAGCAATAACAAAAATTTTAAAAAAGTACTTTTGATAAAAGTATATAATTTGCGTTCTAACTGTATAATATGTTTTTGTTTGCTGGGTGGATATTACTGTTTTCATCTAAAGGATCTAACCAATTATTTTGTTCTAAAAGCGTTCGATCGCTGTTAAATCACTTTCTGATTGATGCCGCGAAGAGATGAGATAAGAAGGGTTTCTTTCCGGTTCTAGCGAGTCCGCATGTACGACTTTGGCATTCTGACAGCACTGTCAATTTGCAGAAGGGGCGCTGATGCATCCAGTGATGTTCTGACATTGATTTTAACGAACATTAAGCATAACTAAGAATAATTAAACATCCTTGTTGGAGCAATTTGCTATTCAATTTATTATTTGGTTTGTGTTTCACTGTTTCGTTATTTAATAAGTATAGTAATAATGTGTTGACTACCACTGAAATTCCACACGAAGTGCACGTATGTACGTTTAACTCGGCAGATGATAAATAACCTCCATCTTGAGACGAGATTGTGCTTTCCTTTTTAGCATACGTTCTTTATGGGTGTAGAAGGTCTTGGTGTAGAAGGAAACTGAGATATTTGGCGCTAAAATAGTGAAGTGATACAATATCAAAGGCGCCGATAGAAATTGTCCAATCTTTTTCTTATCTTTTCGCTGATTGATCTTTCAGTAACAGTGCTTCTTGCTGAAGTAACACTTTGTACTTCACGTATTGTCAAAATCGGAAGCCGTTTCAAAATGAGGAATCTCATTTACCAATAGAGTCAGGTTATTTTTTTTTATTCCAAGGAAAAGTTTCAAATTACTACGGATTTACAGTTTTTTTTTTTTGCTTATGAGATTAGTATTTTTAAAGAAAAAAAAAAATTGAAAATGGAATTTTATTAAAAATTTTAGTCCAACATCACAACTGTTCCACCCAATTAAAAATTAGAGATTCTGTTTTGGGCCAATAAAAAATAATTAGCGGTTTGGCGTTCGCCGATTGCATAATCTGTGCCTCCGTCTCTGCTGTCAGTTAGTGTGTCAAATATTCTATTGTGATTGTGACAAAGAAACAATAGCCTTATAAAACTTACTTTAGCATTTTTACAAACTATTTAATACTTAATAATTGCTCAATGTATTGTAATATAGGCAATAATTAAATAATCATGTTACTTGAACGCTAACTGTAAAAACCCATTAAATGATACTTGACATATGTGGCACTGAGCGAACGCACAAATCGTAGATTTCTTTTATTGGCCAAAACAGTTGTGACGTCTTAGGACATAATTTGAAAATTGTCATTTTTTGAATTGATTTTATTCACAAATATGAAACCTAAACGCTGAATTGTTCTAGGCATTTATCATATAACATTTACACTTTGTAGAATACGAAATGGTGTTTCAAACCATGTTTTTAAATGCATTTTTTCAGATGTAAACACTGAAGTTAATTTCTACATATCTTAGGTTCTATTCGCTATTTGCGAAATATAAATGCCTCAACTGATATATTCTTTTCTTAACAATTCACAACCACTGACAAACTTGGCATCACAAGGTGCGACCATTGCTAGGTTAAATATGGATGTCAACTGGTAAAACTTGTCAGAAAAGGTAACTAACTGTGAAAGCATACAGTATACATATGTGATGAATATTACACATTTCTTATTCTCGAGTGTCTTTTTCATAGTGACTACTGTGGGTGGCTGGACGTAGGCGTACTTATCCTATTATATTTATAAAAGATGCAGGAAGAAACCGCAACTGTGACTTTGTTGCTATTAAACGTACACGAAAATTGCATTTTTTATTCTTCAATTTTACGTAATAATCTAGAATTGCACCAATTTTAATTTTGTTTTCATTGTTGATGTGTTTATTTTATTTATTAGACAATTTGATGTTTTGTTATTTTAGCATGAGCGTACGAAGCATGGATAACCATCAAAGCATGTTGATTTGATTTGATGCACCTCAACGTATTAGATTGCGGCGCCTTTAGAATATTTCATTTGAGTTTGCATCCCATGTTTTGGTCCCTTTATCATCCACATAATGCTTTATTTTATATTTACTTATTTTTGTGGTTACAAAAATGACTGAACGTGTACTACCAATGATTATTTTATTTTACTTAAAGGAATTTAAATCTAAATTGGATTTATCAATAAAAAACTATTATTGGTCACCAATATTCCGAGTAGTTAGTAAATTTTGATATAGGCAATGTTTAAAATCCTATAAATTTACAGCTCTGGCAATCATTTACCTGTGTTAATATAATTGCCACATCATAAACAAACTAAGAACAAATTCTTTTAGGTATAATTACCATAGTCTTTGGTTCATCGTTAGTTTTTTTTAATAAAGAAAGATTGAAAACGTTAGCTTTCAACTTTCTTTATTCAACTTAACAAGGTTTAAAAAATAATTTAATTTGCTATAAATGCAGGAACTTATCGAGTTTAAACAAGTAATAAAATTCAATCCCTTATTTCAGCCCACACCTTCCCAACAATCATTGTATGGTGACATGATGCTGGTAGATAATATCAAGCCACGCCCAATCATCGAGAAACATGTGCTTGAACAGAAGCTGAGGCAGCAACAGAAGGAATCAGAAGAAGATCAAAAATGGTTGACTGAGACCGAAATTAATTTGGTAACTATAAAGGAATATCTTACAATTCAGTTTAATTAATTCGCTACCTTCTTTCCAGAAGAAGCGATTGAGTATCGCAACATCATCAGATACCGAACTTTCCCTGGATTATCCACATTCGATGGGTTCTGTACCTACTAGTCCCCTTTCGGCAAACTTTTCTTCATCCACGTCTTGTAATTTATCTTCTAGTCTGGCTAATATGTCTTTAACTGGCAACGGTGTGCATAGCGGAACCGAATCTCAATCGAGCAGTAAAACGCAAATCACCGGCCAGTTCCGTTACAAGTACTTTAACCACGATATCGACTAAACAAGACAGATCTGCCACGCCGAGTGGAGATAGCGATAAGGAAAAACCACGGGTTCGTAGATTATGTTAACATTTTTAGTAACTTTGTTAGTAGTGAACACTGTGCTAGTATTAGACACCGAACAGTAACTTTCAAAATAAGCGTTCCATATTTGACTGAGTCTAAGTTGTTAACATAAGGAAAAAGAAATCAAACAAAGGTTTAGTTTTTCATAAAATTCTTTAATACACAAGAGTCCTCAAACTTCACAAATCTGACAATTTGATGGGTTCTCCAATTTTACCTCTGTTAGCAGATATATTTATGAATTTTTTTGAAACTACATATCTTAAGCTTACACATAATAATCCTTTTAGCAACTGTATTAAATTTTACGCTAGATATGTAGATGATATTCTTATTATATGGTTTGGAGACTATGTACAATTAAATGATTTCCTTCTCTACATCAACACCTTACATAACACCGTTATATTTACATTGGAAATACAACTAAATAACCCTATTAGCTTTCTGAATTTACCTATTATTCACTCCTACATTGACAGTAGACTAAATTTTTGAGATATACAGGAACCCACTCACTGTGGTATGGTATTTAATCAACAATCTAACTATCCCTTTAACCATAAATATGCTTCCTTTTATAATTACGTTCATAGATTAGTTTATATTCCTTCCTTCCCTCTCCCTTCTTTTCACTGAAGAATCTTTTAATAAAGAACTGAATATTGTAAAACAAATAGCCATAATAAATAATTATAATTTAAATATAATAGATAAGTTACTGCACAAAATTAATAATAAAAAAGGGAAAATGCTTATTTAAACATTACCACAGATTCTGCAGTTGACAAGGACAAATACTTTATTTCGATCCCATATATAGGCCGTTTCTCTTACAAAATTGCAAACATCCTTAAACCTAGGGTTGCCATATTTTCAAAAGCAAAAATACGGACAGTGCATCATAACAATTAACATTTCCGTGAAATGTTCTTCAATATTCACTTGAGACATATTGTTTAATTATTAATATTATTATATAAAAATATAGATATATATCTCTTCAGACGTGATGCTACTGGAAATGCAATGTTAACGCACATCATACGAAAGTTTGAATGCTAAAATAACTATAATATGACAAAAGTACGACAAATTGGAAACTAGAAAAAAATACGGACGCTTTGCAGAAAAACGTACAAACTACGGACAGTTTATAATTTACGGACAAGGCTTACAAAATACGGACTGTCCGTAGAAAATACGGACGTATGGCAACCCTACTTAAACCACATGTCCGTATATCATTTAGAACATTACATCCCTTACGAAATTTAATTATTAACCATAAAGATAATATAGCGCCACTAAAAAAGAAAGGTGTGTACCTCTTGACATGTAATGATTGCCATTGCACATACGTTGGAAGTAGTGTTGTAAATATTCGGATAATTTCAATAATCGGAAGGTCATGATATTCAAAATAATATTCCGATTCCATATTTCACCAGACATTTTCGTATAAGTTGCACGTATTCGGATGATTCCAAATGGATTTCAATAAGCACCGTGGAATATGGGATCATATTTCGTGTTTATTTTATACGTAACTAAATCTATTAAAGTTATTTACAACAAAAATTTACTATTTTTCTTCATAAAAAATCTGCACAATATTAATATATTGAGTCAATGTGACTGTATGATTTAAATGTGCACAACGTCTATGAACATGCAAACAACACCGTCCGGCAATGCAGATAATAATAAATTTAAAAAAAAATAATAAATTTCGGATGATCGAGTCAAAACCGGAAAGTTGAGAATTTTCAAAATCACACAATTTATACGAATACGTATATGGGCACCTACTTAAAGGTTTCGGTAGATTCATATTATTCATTCGATATAAAATTGTTGTACAAATTTTACAGATATGGAATCATCCAGGTCGAAATCATCCAATTCAGAATCATCCGATTCGAAATCATCTGATTCGAAATCATCCGAATCAGAATCATCCGATTCCGAATCGGAGTCTAAGAATCGGAATCATCTGAATATTTCAATAATCGGAATCAACGAATATTTTAATTCAACAACACTAGTTGGAAGGATCTTTAGAAATTTCGAAATTAAGATAAAACTCAATTCTACTCTAGATTCCTTGTTCGGTAAACATTTAAAAGAAAATAATCACAACTTTGACATCAATTACAATTTCCAAATATTACATACGGCCAAAAAAAATACCAGCCTCAATAATTTAAAAGCATTGGAAATATTGAAGCAGCAACTCACTAGTAGAGATCTTTCTTGAAATTCACAATTAATTTTCGAGTTCACCCCCTTTTTCAAATTTTACTCGATAGATGGCCTTCAGCATATGCCGGGTGAGAAGTTGAGAGCTGTCGATTACATTCTGGGTGACTCGAAATGGGAAGAACTTCAATTGTAGCCGCACAGCTTACGCACGAAAGCTTCGGCCATTGTCATAGTTCAGCCGAATTAAATTGAGCGCGATATTCGTTTTCTCGCTTTATTTATAAAGTTTGTAGGAGTAATATTAAATCCAACATTACATGTGTATTAGTGAAAAAGGGAATATAAGGAAATACGTATTCGATAACTAAAATCTATTCATACTTATTTTTATATCGAAGCATCAGATAATGTAACCTATAAATTTCAGTGACAGAGCTCATAAACAACATCAAAAGAAAAATAAAAGAAGAAAAAGCAGTTTTAATCATAAATAATCAAATAATATAACAAATATAGATTTTGAAAAACCTAACAATAGTAAATAAACTACGTTCTCGTCGGTAGACAGTATATTCATCATATCACCTCATCTCGCAGTAAACGGAATGTCTATGTCGAATTGATTTAAATTAAAGGATCGATGTGGTGATAGCATTTTGTAGTAGTTAGACAAGGGTAGAGAATAGCGAGACGGCGTGCGGATTAGAGATGGTAAATCGAAGAATATATCTGAAACACAACCGTCCAGCAGAATAGCATGCGTATTTCTCCACTTTGTTAGCTAATAGAAATCATGTTTTTCATCCTTTTATCATATTACGGCAATCGACAGGTCGAAAGTGAGCTCTTGATATGGTTTTCAAGTATTCTACTACGTCTGAAGCACAACATTACTTTGGTTTAATTTTTTAGATGAAACAAGTTTATTGTATTTTTTGGAATTTTCTACCTTTATTTAAATTTTGGTCACGACTTTGCAGAATCATTTTATATCCTGAGCTCAAAGTGCTTACAATAATTTTAAAGTGTTGTTCGTTTAGACTTATGTGTTTTATTCTTTATTTAATGCCTGTTTTTTACAAGTTTTACATAAGTCGATTGTCTACTTTACACTCTCTAATTTTATTTTAATTTTAAACTTTGATCATTCTTAACTGCTTTTAAATTGTGAGTATATTTTTTTATTCTTTCACTATTTTACTTTACTCCCTAATTTAATTTTTTTTTTTTTCAATTTTATACAATAGCCATTTTACCAATAATTGTTGCACACTTTTATTATATGATACTTCTTCAGCTGGCCTTATAATGCTCGGATAGAGCGAAATCGATCGTGTGTTATTAAAGAATTTTGTGAGGAACTAGACTTTTGTTTGATTTCTTTTTATTTGAAATAAATACTTACAATCTTATATACAACGCTTTCGAAAAGATATGTAATTGTGTTTTCCTTTGTACAGAGAACGGAACCTACACCTACAGCAGATCTAGATCGTACAAACGACAAAGTGTACGACTGTACAACACATGTGGTGAAAGCAGTGATGACACTTTCGCAGGGTGTGCAGCAGTCAAACGCCGAAGCTTATTTGGACCACGTTAGAGAAGTCGGATTGGAGTTACGTGCTTTGTTGGCAAGCGTAGACGCTATAGTTCCATACTTTCCTGCTAATGCGCATAGAGAAGTGGAAATGGCGCACAAAGTACTTTCCAAGGATATGGCGGATTTAGTTAACGCTATGAGATTGGCACAAAATTACAGTAACACAACGTTGGATGCTGAATATCGAAAGTAAGTCTGGTTGTTGCTGTTTGCTTTTTTGAATTAAGAAAATTAAAAGAAACATTATTTACAGGGGAATGTTGAGCGCAGCGCATGTCCTAGCTATGGATTCCAAGAACTTGCTGGATGTGGTGGATGCAATTAGGATCAAATATCCAGAAATAGACCCTTACGAGCAGAATCACAAAGAAGCGATGCAGAACGCGATACCAGCTTCCAAGGGTTCCGACAATGAAAGCGAAATATCCGGTGCTTTCCACCCAAACTTACCTCAACCGGTGAACTGTTCGTACGTTCAGTATCCTTTGTACACCCAGAATGTATCGTCCAGTTCTACTACCGCCCCAACTAACGTTAACTCGGTCAGATTGTCGATAGTTAGTTGTATAAAACATATCGCCGCCTCTTCAGCAGGCCTTTCGTATTTCGTTGCGAAATTTTAATGGTTTTTTTTCATATAATTTTGATAATAAAATAGCAGCTTTTTATTGTAATCTTCCATGTAGCATTTGTATACTTACGTAGATAACGATAAAAACACAGTAAATCAGCAGTGATTAAAATAGCAGACGTCCCCATTTTATAATTATAAAATCATAAATAAGCTATCTGGTTCCTATATTTTGTTTCTTCTCTAATTTTTACTATGTATTGAAGCATTTCCAGTATTTGCTTACACTGTAAACTTGTACGTTGTTGCTTATAAGCCAAATAGATGTTTCACATCGTTTAAAGCCCATTGTAAAGATGCTTTTTATAATATAAAATTTTATAAGCCGATCTAAGTTTCTAACTAAATTCTGAAAGAGATCATTGCAAAATAAGAATCATTAGGAACTAATGTGCATGCGAAAATTAAGTTTATTCGATGTATTAAAAAAAAAGAATCTGCTGTATAAACTAAATTAATCAGGTATGCGCATTTATTTCCCAATGAAAGTAAGCAAAATTACAAATATTAAACAAAAGAAAGTATATTTAAGGTTGTTTATTAGCTGATATTTATTGTCACAAAATTCGTTATTTTAGAACTATCAATACTCTTAATCCAGCTATTTAGATAGAATTTGTGTTCAACGCAGTTATTATTTATTTTTACCTATAATATTTCGTATATAAAATGTTGACGTATTTGCTTTTCATTTCTTTACTTTGAATTGGGAACAATTTGAGAAAAAAATGACGTTGTAGCTTAGTTTTTGCATATAAAAATTGAAAACGTTGTTGAAAGATCGATGAACGCGATTTTTTAATTATAATTTCTTTTTTATAAGACTGTATAAATGTAATGTTACAAGATTCTACTGAGTGTTTATTTTAAAACTTTTATATAAATATATCTAAATTATATCATATCAGTTATATTAAGTGATGATGATGGTAGTGATTATAAAGATGTGTTTTTTTTTTTTAGGATAAATTATATATTATTATTATATCGTAGAGGAAGAGTGTATGCCTCGAAATACAGAGATGTGGTATATATTGCAAGTTTTGAGTTGTTTTATTTTTATTTTGTACACAAAGATATTGTATTATATGTATATGTTGTGAGTGTTTGTTTTGTTTTTTTTTTTGTCTTATATGCTTTTAAATAAAGAAGCATTTTTACGACACAGTGTTTTATTTACGCTATAAACTATTTGCATGTAAATATTAACATGTCTCATTAAATGTATTAATTTTTTTACTGATTTTGGTCCCTTATTTCGGACGTCTCGTGCCCCAAATGGACACATTTAGGAGGGGAGAAAGGTTAAAAGGAAAATTATAAGAAAAAAAATAATGAGATCTTTGAGTAGATATATTATGCTGTTGCGTTTAAGCATACACTGCGAGAAATAACACCACCAACTAGGTGAGAAGAGCCATGTGATATCTGTAAATCGAGCTATGAACTGAAATATTTCAAAAATGTCATGGCATTCAAATAATTTACCTAACTAAATCAAAGCGTGAAAATAAGGCGTTTAAATTTACATTATACATCCATATTGCTATAGATTACATAGCGAAGAGATAACAAAAGACCGGCTACTTATTATTTTCAATGAGTCCGCACATACGACATTAGCACAGAATATCTAACAACCAGAACACAATCTCTTTGTCGGCTCTTTTGATCTCAGTGGGCAAAATTTCGTGACCTTGATGGCACTCTCCGGGCGAGAAGTCAGGATGGGCTTTGATAGAATTCGGTGCCAGACAGGACCTAACTGAAGTGAATTTCGAGAAAATGATACATATCTATGTTAAAATGAAATAATATCGCTTATTTTTACAATTATTTTACTTTCTTTTCTATTATTTTCATATTTTATCGACTTGCACTTGATAACACCATTTAAATTAACACACGAATATAAACTTGAAGTCAGCGATGTGTGCCTAATGCAAAGAGCGAACATAGCCGGAACCACAAGTTCTCGCCCGATTTAATGGCGGACCAAGCTGCGCGTTGAGAATACGCGAGCCATTGTTTATATACATACTAGTTGATCAACCTTATGGACAAAATAGTTAACGCATTTTTTAACATTTTGGACAAAAGCGGTAGATGGCAGCACGACGTTGGTTCCCATCTCGATTTAAATATAAGTTTTATAGTTAGACTACGAACTAGAAGATGGCCCTCTTACGCGTCCGCAAAATATTATTCAATTGCAATAAGGTTTGTTTGTTTGTCTGATCTAAACAGATACAAGGAATTTTAAAGCGTTTGTATTTTAGATGATGATTCGTGCGTGTTTGTTTGTTTAGAGCAAGCAAATCCAGGTCACAAAGAGGTGCCTCTTCCTGCTCCCGATTCGACGATTCCGGTGTCCGAGCAATTACGAGCAATTTGTGGAAATCGTATGTTCAACGCGTGTGTGAACTTGTAAAGGTACATAACCTAACCGCATACTAACACCGTGTTGTAAACTGTCGTTTGTAAATTTAATCAGATATATAACTACATCAAATATGCAATAAATGGATAATATAATAATAATAATATAATAATAATATTAGATACCAATGTAATTAATGTAAATAACGATCATTAAATTTTAAAAACTTCACTTGGTAGATACATAATTACCAGTATATGATGCATTTTTATTGTAGTCTAGGGTTCATTAGTATGAAAAATTACTTTTACTTTTCCTATTCATAATAGCTGTGACAATTTGAGAATAGTAAATAATAAAATTAAGGTTATATTGCAATCGAGCGCGTTTGTTTGTAGCATCTTTAAATCCAGCTCTGAGACGCTCTCAAGTTACTCTCATGACGTCAGGAGATACTGCTTCAAGCACACAAACAAACAAAGTTATAGTTGCCTCGTAAGTTTTCAACCAATCAAGAGAAAGTGCGCGAACGCGTCACCATGTATACTGTTTTTTAATAAGTGAAATGGTGCATACATGTAAAAAAACGAATTTCTATTATTATCTATATACCTAATAGTAAAGATAAGTAAATCAAGTAAAACATGTTTTGTAAATATAAGAAAAAACGATGACATAGAGCATAACATTAAAGTAGAACCAAGAAAAAGTCAAAAAGTAAAGTAACATGGTACATACATGTAAAAAAAATAACGATTATATGTTATCAAACTAAATATTTATTCTTCTTATTATTATATAATCATAAACATAAGCAAATTAAGTTAACAAAATAACTTATTAATTAAAAACTAAGAAAACTAAAAATTGAGAGTAGTTTTATGTAATGTTTTTTTTTCTTGGCAAATTTTCGTCCTTTAGATTTTTTCTCTTTTCAGTGATACTTTTTTGTTTAAGTTTAAATATTTATTCTTAAAAAAATCTCAATTTTAGAAAATTGTTCAATTAATGTTTTCTCAACAAGAACGTGTCTTGCAATATACGAGCGAACACACGCATATGGGCACAGGTGTTGACAGAAAGGCAACCGATTGCCCGTATAAATCCTCTAGTTGTTTTGACCGAGTAAGAAAAACACACCCATGTATAAAAACTACATGCGCCCGTAAATCACGTGGAATATTTCAATGCACAGTGATGACGCGTATATACATAACTTGTTTGTTCGACACGAACCACAAGGCAGCTGTGTTTTCGCAATATTCTACGCTTTGGCGGCGTCTTGAGATGTAGTTGTTTATATATGTGCAGCACTCAAATATCTCCGTTCAGGCTTTCATTGAAAAATAAGAATTGCTAAAATAATTTATATTTTGAATACGTTTTAAACTCCGTAACAAGATAAAATATAATTGTATGATTTATTGAAATAGGTAAAAGTAACATTTTCTTTATTTCTTGTACTTTATTGAAAAAAAAGATAAAACAAGTAGGAATAAATAGTCACTAACTATTTAAAATAATAAAATAAAAACTTGCTAAGTCTTTTTATCATTGATTAGAAATAATTTACATATTATTAATATCAAAACATTGTAATTTTCCACAAGAATACATTTGAAAGTGATGGTAAGTTTGTTATATCTAGCGGCGCGTTAAATTTAAACTATTATCAACAAAATGCATTAAATCTTAATAAATACAACTACCTCAAGACTTCTATTCAAAATATTGGTGCAACTAGGCCAAAAACAGGGGAAGCTCTTTTCACTAAATTATATTAATTATTGTTACTGCTCATTGTAATTTAATAAGTTTTTAAAATTTGTAACCACATAACTCTTTCTAGATTTTCCTTTGTAAATATGAAGTTCTCTTACATGTGAATACAGAACCTTACATAATATTCTCTACTGACTTCGCAAAAATATATACATATGCAAGTTTCTAGGCATAGACTGCGTGTAGGCAACGCCACTGAGTTTTCCGCTTCCCCGCTTCTCTGATGGCGTTTGTCCGTCCTTTAATTTATAACAGAATACCCCAGAATACTAACCTTCTAATGTAAACAAACACGAGAATTATCGCGAGGCGCGTCATCACAGCGTCATCGCGTCTCCACCCTCCCTTTTCCCCGGGCCGCGCAACTTAGATCAGACAAACAAACAAACCTATAGCCAATGCGAATGAATCACACATCACACCGATACGGGATTCCGTCGTTTCCGCAGATAGATAGATAGAACACAGAAATCTGTCTTCTCTCTGATCGAGATACCTGTTATATTTACCGCGTTTTCAAATCAATTTACATTCACCGATAGAGTGCACCACTTCCCAGCCCAATACTTTATTTTTCCGACAATGCATTACGTTGACTAACTAGATATATTAAACAATGCGCGAACCCTTCCCGCCAGGGCAAGATGATGTTCTGGTTATTAGATATTCTGTGTCTTTAGCGTCATGAGAGCACTATTAATTTACTGAGAGGGCGCCACTGCAGTTATTCTTCCAAGACTCGTTGACGGTTATTGGACTAACGGTAGGTGGACAAAAAAAAATTATAGTGGATTAAAAGCTTTCAAAAGGCTTAAGATGAGATTAAGTTATCATGCGGCTCAGCTAGCAACTGGGTAAAGTAGTTTTAAATTGTGTTAATGTAGTACTCTATACTAGTCAATACAGGTCTCTGGCTGATTGTTCGAAGTCATTCTTAGTGGCAGCTGGTACGAAAGGGCACAAGGGCACGTGCCCACCCAACCACCAAGATAAACACAGAAAGAAATTTACATGTAATTCAGTGCATTATTTTATTTTGTTATTTTTACGTATTTTTATTACGGTGGTATCAAAGTGTCCTTCCGCACCACAGACACTAGCGCATATGCAAGCGCTCAAAACTATGTTCGGGGGCACTATTTCCGATGTACCTATTTCGAGTCTGAATCAGACGGCTCCGTTTATATTCGCCATATGCGCTTATAGGGTCGCGTTGGGGCACGCAATGCCGTGTCTCCAGTTAACGTCTTGCATTCGTTGCGACTGCATCGTTTTCAACGCATACCACGCATGTATTTCAAAGGCTTGAAATGACGTCTATTATTAATGATAGAAGTTAATTGAGTGCAAAATCTTAAAAAAAAACCGCTCTCATTTGTGGAAAAACTTTTAATTAAGGAGAAAGGAAGGCCTATTCCTGATCTTCAAATAAACTACACTTCCACAAGTAAAACTCGAACTTACAATAGAATATTTAATAAAAATGTGAGTGGATGTGTGGATGTTCACTAACAAATAAACTATTTTGTTTTATCTATTTATTTTTATGAAAGAGGTGAGTGCGTGGAATAAACAAGGGTTAAATGATGTAAAGCATATCGCAGAGAGGGCAAAGAAACACGAAAATTCCGTTTCTCACATGAATGCATGCGTGGATTTTAATGTTCTAAGCAAAGTGGATATACGTGAATAGTTAGACAGTGCTTATTTGCAACATAAAATTAAGTACAACGCAAATGTGGAAAAAAATCGTCATATTTTGCGTCGGTTAATTACGTGTAAAAAAACTACGAAATCTTATCCTACGTTGGACAGCGTAAAATTGAAAAGTGAAGTTTCAGTAATTTATGAGCGCGATGACATGTATGATGTCGGTGTAGGTGGTGTTTTGCCATTTTTAGTGTTCATAACAGACAACAGCCCAAAAAAAGTTTTGACGGAAACATATAAACTGTTTGATATTATTTGCACAACCCCTATGTCGACAGCAGAATGTGAACGATGTTTTTCCACCCTCAAACGTATTAAAACTTTTCTGAGAAGCACAATATCAGAGAAGATCGACTGAACGCATTTTTACAGCAAAGTCATAGACGTCTTTTCAAAATACAGAATTGGATTTTATGTACAAAAAATAGGCAAATTCTTATTTTGTGCACACCCTCTTTCATAAGTCACGAGGCGCCACTGGTAATTCCCTGGGTTAAATTTTAGCTTGCTAAAAATTACCTGCCTTTTTGCGTCCAGAGCTTCTCCTACACACAGAATGTGGTGAGCGTTCTCTGTCATCCCATATTGCACAGTCTGCAGTTGGTATATGCAGTGTGCATTGATTGATTTTTTTTAATATCAAACCAGCTAAACACTTCTTCTACATTGTCCTTGATATACATACTTACTTACTGATGAACAGTGTATAATTAGTCGAAACGTATAACTGACATACGGGGTGTATCAAATAAAAAAGTAAATTTTGCTTGGGTGTTAACTACACGACATAAAAGGCACAAACCCACCGAAACCGGATTTCATCATTAAAGAATAAAAAAAAGAAAAATTTAGAGCCAAAAATTCTTTAGTCCGGGCCTGATGCAAGGAAACGTCATGTTAAGCACCCGCTAAACGTGGTATTATGTATAAATACATTGCACTCATTTAGTATTATTCTTAATGGTATGCCGTAAGTTCATTTAACTTCATTCTGAATAAATAAAGGCCAATTGGCCATTGTGCCCTTGTAAAAATAGCAAAACTGCGGCATTTTAAATTTCTTCTTTTTATAAAATAAACATTCTTTTTTTAGAGCATTCTACGTCCGGTCTACAAAGTATTATTTTTAATATCCTGATAAGACGTTCAAGTTTCACCGGATATGCGACTTCAGTAGTTATAAAAAACGTAAATAGTTTTCTTTTGCTTTGTCGAATCGAGAGTTAGTTGTTAATAAACGGTAACTTATGAATCTGAGTTATTTCTTTTGGATTTATTTAATCATATAATGTTTGGATCTTCACTACTTGATGCATAAGTATAATATGCTATGAAAAACAAAAATTATTATTAATTGAGTGTGTAAATTTTTAACTTGTCAGTATCGAATGTTTTTCCATGTAATCAAAAGTTTATTGAAATATATATCAATTTTATGTTGCTGATGTGTTGTTAGTATGCAGGAACAATAAATAAATAAGTGTAGAGCAGAGGAAACAGTCCACTGCAATTATTTAAGAAGGCTCTACACATTGACCACATCGGTCGCAAACATATAACGCAAAATGAATTGAATCGAATTACACAGAAATAAATGTAGATACAGAAAATTTGCAAACACGCCTTTTTACTATCTATCTATACATTCCCGCGCTTTTGCTGATGCGTCAAGCTTCGATTTTCTTTATATGAAATCATGATGGTCCTAAAAGGGTCGTTTTTTCGAGATGGGAAGAATTTAAATAAAATGTTGGAAGTGGCTTGCACTCCAAGCGGCGATCCACACAAAACTAACAGCGGTAATGGCTGAATGATAGTGGAATGTGGGGTATACTCGGGACAGCATTTAGGTTGGGCACAGGTGCGGCTCTAGCCCACGGCATTTATAAAATATTTTTTTTATCGTTAATGCTTACAGATAGACCCCCTGTGCATTAAGAATTTTTAATTGTATATGATTACAGCGGCTACATATTCTTATATTTACCTCTAATATCTGATACACCCTGTATATGTAAATATTTGTATGTCACTACTTAACTAATTAATAAATGGACAACCATAGGTCCACTAAAAAGAACCGATTTTTGTTTATCAAAATACTGGCTACCAAACCTTTTAAAAATTCGTTTCAAAATTGGATTAAATTTAAAGATTATCTAAATTTTAAAAGGTGTGATACGTACAATTTCTCAACACTACAATCTCGCTACTCGATTGAACATGCATATTTATTAGTAAAAATTAATACAAAGAAACAAAGGTGCCAATAGAACTGGCAGGAAGAAAGAAATTCTAATTATTTTTTAACCATTATAGTTAGTTATAAAAACAAAAACTCAGAGGCTAACTTACATCTATAAGGCGAGTGATACACGACACACTACAATTATGTAATATAATTTTTTAATTTATCGTTCGACATTTTAATTCACTAGTGATTTTTTTTTTTGAATTCATTTAACGAATAAAAACAGTGTGTTAAATTTTTTCTTAACTGAAATTTGAAGTAAACTATTGAGGCTTCTTTTAAGTGTATAGTTTCCGGTAAAGAGTTATTCATTTTTATGTTATTTATTTTGTGCGTTTATGAAATTTATAAAATGAAGTGAAAAAAAAAATATTGAATAACAACAATTCAAAGCAAAGTTAAAACTAGTTTTTCACAACCGAACTGAAACTGCTATCAGAAGCTATGGAAGATAGGTATAACAAAAATTCATAGTGTTGGTGCGCCTTAGAAACTTTATTTTATGACAGGAGGTATCACAATACTTAAAAACTAGTGCACATCGTAAAAAAGGAAAAGAACAAACATCTCTCTTAATATTCAACAGGTATAAGTATATATTAACGTATTATTCATGAATATATAAACAAATGGTTTTCTTGTGTCTAATTTTTTGAAAATACGACTTAAGAAATGTATATAATGGCTAAAACAGTTGCTCTAAAATTACTTTTTTACTAATCTTGAATGCTTTATTTTACTATTGTATAATTTAATTATTGTTTCCTTTTCAATACTTCGTTTTATGCCCTAATTATATTTCGCCATTTGTTTCACATAACACACTCTAATTACATACATAAACGAAATAGGCAGTCAAAATTTGATAAAACAAATTATTAACAGTGGCGCGAAAGCAATTAATGACGTAAATTATTCAAATTAAAAGCTATATGGCACGCTATTCTAAACATTAATAATCATAGAAAAACAACAATGCGAAATATCGATACCTACACAGATAAATTTATATCTTTGGCTTCGTCACATTCTTTTTGTTTGGCAACTATCTAATAAGTTAACATTTACATAGTTAGTATAGTAATAATAATAGATAATAGCATCTCACAATATTTTGTAATTGTAAATATTATGAAAACAGAACGACGATATTATTTGCTTTTTGGAATAATTTCTCCATTAAAGTTTGACATCAACAACGGGGCCTATTTTTAATAGGCAAAAAATTTTTTTTTTTTAGGTTTGGAACCTGTTCAGGTAATAATGCTAGATTTGTATTTACAATCAAAAAGCTCTGTGTGTAAATCATTTTCTTTAATTATAGTTGAGCTAACACTGGCGGATTTATCTTTTATATTATTTAAAGTCTAGCACTAGGCTATTGCGTGAGGTGCAGTATTTTAATGGGATTTGTGTCTCATAGATCTATAAAAATGCCAAATATCAATATAACAATATCGATTGTTCCATTGTCGCAAACATTTAGGCCTTCAGTTATTAGAACCGTTATAACTACAGCTTTTCATTTATCCTGCAATAAAATAAACTTTGATACATAGTGTTACTTGTATTGAGCTAACTGGAGCATACACTGAGAAAAAAGAATAGTGCTGACAAGTGAATATTCAGTTCGCCCAGATAAAAATTATACTTAAATACGGCACAGATATTCTAAGTACTTAGGGTAAATAACACAAGATTTCTGAGTTAAAATATTTGTTGCAATATTTCATTCACCTACACCAAATATTCAAGTAATATTGCTATTAATAAGTGAGACATTTGCTACAACGAAATCGGTGAACTACTTATTCTAAATGAACTAGTTATTGTAAGTTAACATTTTACTTGTCCCAACGAAATAAGATATTTGGTGTACATACAGTTTTGCCATGACACATGTGCAATCAGTTTGAAGTAGCCAAATTATTATTTGCCCTTTATATACTTGTAATAGTGCCCGAATACTTAAGGCGAATAATACTTTTACTATCTACAGATATATAGTGAGTAGTCATAAATAATCCCTATTGATTCTATTATAATTCTTTGTTAAAAGCTAAACGTATTCTTCAAGTCCCCAAATTTTTAAATCATCTATAAATTCCGTTGTAGGTTTACAGCAAACATTAACACAATTTAACGGTTAAACAATAAAAGACAAAACTGCCAATACCTGCAAAGGTAGGAAGTAGATACGTACTAAATATACACAAATGTGTGCAAGGCAAGAACGCGAACGACGAAGAATCTAACGACTTTAAGTGAGTGACTGCATTAAACCCTCGAAGTTGTGCAAATAAAAACATTTTTGATCCCAATAGCTAAATTAATTTCCAGAAACACTAAAACCAACTTGCTATAATTAAAAATTGACTTATTACCAGTAAAAACACGTAGATAGTAAAATTTATTCGCATCAAGAAAGTTGTAGCATAGCACTGAATGCAAGTATATTTATGACAAAATTAAAGCACGAGTTTAGAGTTTCTTATTTGTTTATTCCAAATTAAATGGTATTTGCAACAGATTTTTTTTTGTTTTCAGTAACTAAAATGTACTTGTTCCAAATATATAAATGCCAAATATACAAGTTATTTGGGTGATTTTTCTCAGTGTAGATGTTTTCCTTTGACATTTCAAAAGTGAAACATCATCTCTATTTACATCAATTGTATGCAATCTTTTCGAGAGTAAGATCACCTTTTTACAGGGTAATTTGTGAGAATCGAAAATGCAATTCTTAGCAGCATTTTTTTTTTTCGTAACGACTTAATTTTATAGCAATTAGAAACGCAATACAAGATTGTTGTAAATACGATCCTAACAGTAGAATTGTGAGCAGGTTTACAATATAAGTTGTAGTTACAGGTATCTAATATTAAATTTTAATATTAATATCAGTGCGAAAGTGTACAGAAATTTATAAAGATGGAGTTTTTTGCTTTGCAAATTTAATACTACATTATTATTGATTTTGATCAACATGCATTTACAAAAATTTATTTGTAGAGCAAATTTTTTCATTACTCTATCATTTCACCACTTACAACCAGTGGTGACTAGAGACTATTAAATCATATAATCGAAAATATTAGCATCATATAGCAATATACATATTAGGTCTGCTCCAATATGCAGTTTCTTTGCAGACCTTAATCACGTGTACCAATCATATACCACATTCCAATTTTCGCAAACTTCAATCTTTTGTCCAATTGGGTTACGTGATCAAACTGAGTGTTAGAACAGGCCTATTATCATACTTGTCAGAAATACGATGTCTAGAGAGTTCTTTCTTTGATTATGAATTACGTCCAAATTTTCAGTCAAAAAGATTTGTCAATTTTCATTGACACATGTTCAATCTATCCTTTACTTTTCTATACAAATATTCCTCTTTCCATTACATTCTCTTCATCAATATGTATCGGCCACTGAAGGATCATTAAAACTACACTGTTAGAAGTCGTGTTGAATTTAGATTCTACCTTAGACAAAAGCACTTCACTTGCTGTATAATTACATAACAGACGATTCATTACCCAAGCTGTGGTATAAATTCAGCTTGACTTCTTACAGTGTCCATTAATTATCATATTTCCATTAATTATCAAATCAATGTCTAGAAATTGATGGTTCAAAAATTAAAAGTTTCTGCCAGAAGTCGCAAAACCTCTATTCTTTACTTTTGTTTTAAAGATTGGTTCATGGTTGTCCCTTTATAATTAAGGGGTTTCTTATATTTCAGACCACCAGCTCCTAATCCACGTCTTCTATGTTTTTGTTTGCTTTTTTGGCTATATTGCGATTCTAGCAGAGTTCATCATAGTAACTGTAATGAGTTTTCAATTTTTTGCTATAAACATTTTCTAATTGTCTTGTTTTAATTTCTCTAATTTAGATGTGTCAATTGTGAAATCGCATAAAATTTACGTTTAAGTTTTATTTGTTTAAAATGTAAATTAATGTCCAATAAATAGAAACAATAATTAGATATATTTCCGAGTAACATACAGTTTAGGTATGTATATCACAGTAAGAATAATATTATAAACATTGTTTGATATGAATCTCTGAAATAAAGGATTTCTTTTTGTACATGTAAGTATGGCTTTTGCTTGAGATGCTACATATAACAATAAATAACGCTTACGTAATCATAACATACAATAAGATATAGTTCAACATACAATAAAAACTGAAACTTATCTTTTTTGTGCAAACTTCTTCAAGACTCCCCAACACAAACTGCACATATGTTTATTGAAACGTATGTCCAGTTTAGTGCTATTGAACAAAGCTATCATCATCATCAGAAACACTGAACTGATTATCTTTTTGTATTGTTTTTGTTTGTTACACAGGTCGTTGATTTCTATAACAAGGAAATTAAACGTTACAGAGAATAACATGAGCGCAACATTTTTTTAGTTGATTGGCTCTCCAATTGAAAATAAATAAAAAAATGTATAATCATATTCTGACGCTTTTAATGTCTCTCTGATTGTTTTGACAATCTTAAATATATTTTCTATTGTACTAGTTTGCTGCTATATAGAAATATTTTAATGCAAGATACTGAAGGCCATGAATATTATAATTTTTTTTTTAGTAGCTTTTAGCACTCACAAGTATAATTTGAAAATCCGCCATTTGATACTACATCAATATTATAACACTATAAACTAGTGTAATTTACGAACATAGATAACATTTGAGAACTTATAATCGCATCATTCAACACGGAAGAGAAGCTCATAACGGAATTAAAACTACATTATTTGTTGAAACTGCCACAATTTGTAAGTACTTTATATATACACTATTTACAATAATTTTAAATTACATACTCCAGGAAACTTACAGTAAACCTAATTCACTATTGTACGGATAGAGAATTTGATGTTGAAGTTATATTGAAAGATTTTAACAAAATGCAAGGAATTCTTTTTATAACAAATAATTTTCAGATTTCAAATCATCAATTCTCTATTTGAACAACACCCTTTTTTTTTAATCTTACGCACTCAATAAAGAATAAGTAAATACACAATTTATGATTAATTCGCTTATATTTTTACTTTCACATGCTCAAAATTTTCGCTAGTCTACTTGAAAGAGATGTCTAAACTTACTGCGTTTTCATTAATATTAAATACTTAGTTAAAAGCGTCTCTATCACTTGAACCTCCAACGAGTTTGGACGTTCGTTATTCTGTACTTTATATATTTATGTTTGTTTATGAATAATATATATTTATGTGATCTCCATCGGAAATTTTTGAACACAAATAGATTTGTCATCAAAAATCCGTGAAGATAAAGAAAAATATCGTTTCGTGTGAAGAAAAACAATGAATTAAAATTATGTATACTTGTGATATTACGCATGAAAATGGCATTACAGTATTATTATATTGTCCGAGGAAGACACACTTTGATTGATATTAATGTTTCATATTATGAATATTTAATGTTGTCCAATAAGAAAATAAAATGGAAGAAAAGTTAAGGCTAATAACAAAATATAAGAATATTGAAAATAAAGATAATACAAGATGAATATTTATTATTTATAGAAATATTTAATAGAAACTTTCGCTGTTTATAACCGAACCATTAAAAAGAAAATCAATTGTAAATATGGTGTAGAAAGTGTTATTTTTTATTTGAATAATCACATTCTGACATTCGTGATGTGAATACTATATTGTTCTACTAGCACAGAGTTGCCCTTCGTCCCGAGAAGTCGGGATATGTTACCGTTATTGAGAGTGATGTCCTGCTACAACTTAACGAATGCTGATATTGCAAAACGCAAAATTTATTTATATAATTTGACCTGGCGATATGGTAGGAAAGTACTATAAAAGCTGATAAAAATCTGAAAAAAATATCTAAATGAATCTTGGACCGCGAATAGCTCACTTTGGAGATATAATTAAAAAACAATGTTGTGTTTAAATCCACAGTATCCTTACTGATCCTTGCTATTAAGTCAATTGCTAGCAATTCATTGCCATTATTTATGACCTTTTACTCAAGATTAATCTCTTATCAGCAATAGTAAAAAGCATACTATAAAACCTACCTCATAACCACAATCTCTAGCGCAATGTCACCATACTACCTACTCCATGCGTAGGAGCCCAGAATGAATGATTGGGCCAAGTACAACAACACAGCACCTTAATGTTGCTAGGACACGCAAGTAGGGTACTGTAACGACAGCGGCAGATGACAATAATTTGACGTTTATTGTCGTCTGCTGCTGCCGCAAGTACAGTTGTCGTCTGTCGCATGTTTCCCAAGCCTACCTTAGGGAAAGAGAAATGATATTGGCTGTATCAAAGTTTGCTGTGCGTCTTATAAAGTAGTAATGTATCATTTCTTTTAATTTGATTTTATGAATTGGTCTTGTATCTGAAATTAGAGAGAATATTTGCTGCGAACGGCTATCTGTTGCATTGTAACGTGTAGCTGTTCCATTCTATCGATATCTGAACCTCTGTAAAAGTTAGGATTGTTTTGACCTAAAATTCCCTTACGGACACGCTTGGAAAGTTAGTTCCTTTCGTGAAGCACCTGGCAGCGAAGGGTATTCAAATTTAATAAAATATAATTTTCAGCTCCTACAGAATTTTGACTTAGAACTCTCATCGATTTTCAAATTAACTTATATTTCCAAAACGAGTCATCATCAGATCAAGATTCATTGAAACATGAAACAAACCTGAACTGCTATCCAAAGTTCGGTCGGATGATTTCGACATATACTACTTATATATAAATTCTGAAAAAAATATTAAATTTTTATGTGTTCATAAGTCTTTCATACTAAATGTCAATTTAAAAAATTAATTTCTCAAGTATTCTATAAAAGAATTCGAGCTGATCAAAATATTCTGATGGGACTTTTATAGAATCTGACAAATCTATACTAGTATTTTAATTTTGAGTGAACCATATATAAGATTCAGTACACGAACAGATAAACCATTAGCAAATACGGCGAAGACTTCACAAAACCGTTGTTGAGAAGCACATTTTGATTCAAAAGAAACTTATATTGTGCGGATTAACAATCCATAAAAAAATTAAAGACCGTAATCATCTCTTTCTTTCGGGTAACCATTTGGTCGTTTCCGAAGATATTCGCTAAATATCTTTCAGTTCTTTTGCACTCTTACTTAAATTAGAATCTATTTTGAGCATTCTTATATCCCTATCATAAAAGTTTTTCAAACAATAA
>RXPK01000043.1:2120867-2159565 GCA_004143645.1 Protaetia brevitarsis
AGGGATCAGAGCGTGTATGATAACTGTAATGCTAGAGTACAAATAGCAGGACAAAATCAGAGTAATTCATAATGAAAAATGGAAATAAAACAAGCATAGCCTAAGTCCGCCTGCTATTTATATTGATTATGGATAAAACTCGTAAAGAAAAAGAAAACACGGACTAAACGATTTACAATTCCAGTATTGCATACAGAAATTTAGAACCAGTAAAAATAAGGCAGCCCTGTCTATACGCAAGACGATGTGGTTTAATATCCATTCGAAAAGAATAAAATGCAAAAAGCTGGTTAATATATGGACGAAAGGAAGAAAACTAAAAATGGAACTTCACATCGATAAAAACCAAAGTAATGATCATAAATAAAGAGCAAGATAATAGATATAACGGGGACATTAAATGTAAAAACAAAATACTGGAAAGGGTAACAACATACGAGTATCTCGGGAGTATAGTTACGGAGGATGGAAAAATAGATGCGGAAATAACAAATAGAGCGAACAAGTTCAAACAAAAAAATAACTACGCCCACTGAAGAAGACATACGGGTACAGAACGTATATATGGAGGTTAGATGAAAATATATAATGCCGTAACATTACCAATAGATAACATATGCCTGTGAATGGACACTGCGAAAGAAGGACGAACCAGATTCCGCAGTTGAGATGAAACATCTAAGAAGAATAGCGGCGAAACAAATGGGACGAATTTAAAAATAATAGACATAAAGAGTAACAAAAACAAGAACCAATCATTTAAAAAATAAAAAGAAACAAGTAGAATGGTATGGGCATGTGAGAAGAATAAATATAGACAGAATTACTAAAAAAGTAATGGAAACAAGAAACGCAACCGGACGAAGAAGAGGGCGACCCAGGAGAGAATGGATAGACCAAATACAGGAAATAGGTAGATAAAAGAGAAAGACCTTGGAGGAAATGCGGTCCATGGCAAAAAATAGAAGAGAATGGAAGAGGTGAATACAGGAGGAACCGAAGTCCACACCCGACACCTGAACAGCTACTTGGGACTGAAGAAGAAGAAGAAGAAGAAGAAGAATTACACTACAAAATTGTGCAATACAATTAATGGTATAATAAAAACTATCATGCTCCATTTGAAAGCAAAGGTAGCTATATTAGAGATGAGTTTCTCAACTTGTACTTTAACTCTTCAAGTCCGAATTTTACAATTTTATTGTTTTTAATTGTGGTATCAAATTTATTTCACACAAAGATTAAACGTTGTAACTGTTAGTAGTCATTAGATCTTTGAGTTAATGATAAATAATTATGTAATTGTTTCTGTTATGATTTACACAAGTTGAAATTTAAATTTTTGCGGTGTGAAATGTAAAATTAAATTCTACGCACGTTACATTTGTTACACATTGTGCGCACAAATATTGCCGAAATACAAAGAATATACTTAATTTTCCAAAAAAGGTTTATTTTTGTTGCTATAATCTATATTAATAAGTCTTCAGTGCCCGGCAATTAAAAGATAATTTCCCAGAAAGTAAGAACACGCTTATTAAAAGGTGCTCCGGCAATTATGTTGAAGTCCCTGTGGAGGACGATTGTGAGGATTTATCTTAATGTAGACCCGTTTCTTTGTCTACGTTGTCATTACTTTTCCATTTTAGGGGACTTGTACTAAAGCTACACGTTTTACGTAGGCAGTAGGAATAATTCTTAACCGTTTCGCGATAAAACGATTGGCGTTTTTTTTAATTGCATGTATTATGCGCTCGTTTCTCGGCAATGGTTGTAGATATATATATATGTCATTTACGCAGAACAAACAAGGAATTATGTGGAGGATAGTTACAGTGACGAGACTCAGTTAGTATAATCGTAATTTGAATAGGAACTACCTTATAGATGTCTTTTAGAACAAATATAGTAAATTTGATTTAGATTAATTTTTTTATAGAAGTTTACTTTTAATGTCAAAAATTACTTTTCAAATATGTATCATTATAATTATTTTGCAGAAACTGATTTGAAGTTGAATTGTGAATGGATTCAGTCCTTTTTTATATTTTCAAAAATGTAAAAATATATAACCTGAGTCAAAACATTTCTTCCTGCACCGAATACAGCTTTGATATCAAACAGGTGCTTGGAACAGGATATTTCACTGCTTTGTCTTTAATTTTTTATAGATGCAGCTTGAAAGTGAGGAAATTGAATAACAGTAACCAATATCCTCTATTCCTTTATACTACAAATGTATTAGATTCATTTAAATCTAGCTTACTTGTGAGATATGTATATATGTACCAGCGCCGACCGGTGAATGACTCATTGTGGAGGCTATAACATGATCGAAGTTTGTCGTATAATATCGTGTGGAAGATACTATGTTACGAAGGTAGTTACGAGGGTATACGAAGAAATTCGATCTACAGCATAGCCTCCTCGATGACGCATACACGAGCCCCGCCTCAGAAGTACTTGATTTTTAAATATAACTGCTTAAAAATGACACACAAATTTAAAGAAAAACCAAACAATATTTAAAAATGAAAATTTAAGTTACATAAACTAATTATATTAATCTATAAGAATAAAATATGATGTTGGGAATAAAATAGTTATATAAAATTCAAGTTGATTATAAAAATGTATATATTTCATTTTCTTTTTACAATTTATTAATCAAAATTTATAATTATTGGACAATTTTGAAAAAGCCAATGTCAAACGAAACGTCAAAAAAAGTTTAATGTTCTACTTTCAGAATTTTATTATTACAATTTCTGCAAAACCAAGATATATTAAAGAATTTTAAGGGAAACGGAAAAGAAAATAGTACAGTATAAGACGCTACTTAGCTTAGACTATACATCATATTTACACCACATCTATATGTTTAAATTTCAAGTATGCGTTGAAGAATTTTCTTGTATTAGGTATGAATCACAACTTATTTTTTCACCACTGTACTTTGAGTAAACACACAAAAACCACAAAATGTTTATAAACGAATCTTTTGTTTAACGGGATACCTGAGGGTGTATCTACTTCGATATATTTATTAAATATTTAATATCAGGTAATCTTTCTTTTAGCTCTACGTTTACCTTTGCTATTTGCGTAATCCATATAACATATTTCCAGGAGAATGCTTTGATTTCAATTTTTAAATATATCTTCTGAGATAAATAGAATGTTTTTTTTAGATACCCTACTGTCTACAAAAGCTTGCTTGCCATCAAATAATATTTGTGACATTTGACGTGAGCATATTGATTTTCGCTCGTATTCTATTTTTATCTAATTCTGTATTAAGTATTAATGTTATTATGAAATGCTAACCTTTAGCCCGTGATATACTGCTGTATTATTTTAAAACTCATTGTAGAGCAACAAATTATATTCCACGCATTATCATGAATTCATAAATCAAGACCCAAATTTTAAACCAATATTGTTATAATTATTACATATTGTTATTACTTAACTTGCACATTTTTTTCGATCTAGATAAAGCTTTGAATAGAATGTCAAGAAAGATAGTTTGGAAAGTCTGACGAGAGCAGGTGTAGGTGATAAATTACGTAGATAAATTGAAGGTATATACCAAAATCACACAAATTGCGTGAGATCAAGCAATTTGCAGTCATCATTTCATAGTAAACGAAAGACCATGAAGGAGAACTGATCTCTATTCCATTAATAAGAATAATGGAGACAGTGTTTTAAAGGAACTTAGAAGAAAAGTGCATAGTAGTAGTACAGGCTACAGGAAGCTGGAATCGGTGAAAATAGCGTCTCCATACTATCTACTAGGCTTCCGGAGTGGAACCGCATTCTGGCATAGAACATCTTTCGGGGCTACTGCTACTACTTGTAGACCTGAAATTCAATTCAAGTCAACAGCTCTGAAGATGTCCCTTACGACTATGGACGAAACGTCGGTCAGATCCAGAACGCGCTCCCAGCCCGAAAGCCTAACAGATTATTAGTGAAGTGTGCGTTTGCAGATGATTTAGCAATATGTGTGTGCGGATAGTGAGGCTCAATTTGGTGCCCAATTAATAATGTGGTAAGAAGAGCTCGGTAAAATAAATATAAAATTTGATGGAAATACCTTGACACAGGTGGATTGTTTAAATGCTTGCGGACAACAATTCCAAGCGAAGAGGAAGATAAATAAAGGAAAAAAATAAATAATGTAGCGAATGCCATACTATACCTCGACAATTATAAGTTAGAAGGAATTAATTGTAAATGAAGGTACAAAAATAACTACACACAAAATGGTGTTTCGGCCGGTAACATGGGAATGAGTCAAGGTATTAAATAACAAGTTAAAAACTAGACTTCAGACGATGGAAATCAAATATTTGAGAAAAGTAAAATTTGTGCATCATTCACTAATGACTACCATCGTTCGGCTCTATATTTTTACAACAAGGTATACCACCTTTCGAATGGAGTGTAATTAGATATATTCTTTTCTGTTTCGCAGCTTTTATATAATTAAAATGATCACTGAAAAGTCTACAATATCTCCTGTCCTTGGGGACCACAATTTTTTCCGAAAGGGTAGCTGATCTTGGTATTAGTTGATTTCACCATGACTTAATGGATAAAAGGAATATTATTTTAAAAGTAGCCAGAAATTACTAATTTTGGGGGAAATACTGCGTCTCGTGTGGATAGTTTTACCTGACATATTTCAGGATGGATTTATCGATCTATACTCAAAATATGTATTACTGTTGCCAAGATATATGGCGAATACCAATAGATTGTCGCTGTTATTATCGGAATTATTCTTTCACAGTTAATTTAGATATTGGTGTATTTTTCTATGAAATTTAACACTACTTACATCACAAGCACTGCAACTTTATATTATTTCATTCTAAGAATGTTTTATACACTTCACGAAATGTAAACTACATGCCAAAAAAAGGAGCCACATCGAAGGAGGACAGCCACAAAGCTGAAATCTTAACAAAACAACTGCCTGCATGTAAAAAGTCGCCGCTAATCATCTGTCAGAACGGAAAGAGGAAGTAGAAATTCTTCCCTGGCCTGCTCGCTCTCCGGATTTAAACCCGATCGAGCATGTGTGGGACATGATGGGTCGTTACCATAAGCAGCATACACCTTGCAGGAACTTCGTCGTCATCTACAGCAAGCCTGGGATGAGATAACACAAGATACCATTGATCATCTCATTCAAAGCATGCCTTGCAATATTAAACAGTGCATAAACAATCGTGGAGATGTGACATTTTATTGATAAATTTTGTTTGTTTGTTAGTATTTTTTTCAATTGTTATGATTTATTACTAAAAACTAGTAATGATTTACTACTTGAAACTTGCTAAAATTTCAGCTTGTGACTCAGTTCCTTCAAGGGGAATGAGAAGAAAGTCTGCTTCCACAGTTAGCGCTTGTTGCTGAAAAGTGTTGGACAAGTTCGAACAATTATATCGTTAATAATAAAAAAATATCTGCGTCCAAGAATTGCCAAATCGTGCTGGTGGCAGTTAGAGGAGCTTGCCAGAAGCATTAGCATTTGTTCTGCTCGGTTTAGCTTAAATGCAATAGTAATTTATCGTTGTTGCTTATTGACGTCTATTCGCAATCGGCGCATACTATATGCACATCTCGCAGAATGATGGCAGTGCATGTTTTGTGCAATGCCAGATGCAAAGTTTTGGAAAGGTGCTGGAAACCAAAATGAATAGTGAAACAACAAAGGCTATAGTCAATGATTCTAACAAGCCTTTCCTATAGCTCTCTCTCTCTGAAAGCAAAACGCTAAGCCACAGTTTATGAGATGTGATATCCTGCGGTGACCTGTTCCCGGGATCCATTCTATGGATCGTTCCTTCTGTTGAAGAGAAAGCCAGAAGAGTAATTAGGTCAGCTTTGAACACCACGTCCAAAGGTGTTACTTTCGAATTTTACAGAAACAGACAGATACACAACTTGACATACAAATATTTATTATTTTTACGCAATAACAATATTCGCAATGTGATTGCAATATTATAATCAACATTTACAAGGTTACTCACAAAAGACAAAACCATATTTTAATTTTCTAGTTTTTGAGTTTTTAAAATTATTCGGTCAAATAATTAATTTTGTATCTATTCACTCTTATTCTTTAATCAAATGTACTTCGATGCCCCTTGCGAACGTCTTGATTCGAAGCAGCTTGGAATTCAAACGCAAATACTTCCTTTCTTCAAATTTTGAAAAAAGTCCATAGTTTTTATAATAAGGATACTAGTTGATTTAATACGTGGTGTTTAAAACTTTGAAAACGACATTGGTATTTTATTGAAACTTCGTAAAGTTATGGAAGAAACTTGTTTATACCATCTCATTTTATTTTCTAATTCTTATCCAAGGTTCCTAATTTATACTTCTTTCTACCCAACTTTAGTTTTGGTTTCAACACTCAATATGAATCAATTTCATAGCAAAAGATATATGTGTGTTTTATAGTAAAATGTGTCTCATAGGTACGTTGCTGCAACTCCTATGAAAGATATTTGTACCCGCGCATAAAAACCCTAAGTCTTCAAATTGAAATAGTTCGCATGCAGAAGGAAGGATTGTCCTTTTGGAAGGACAACCAGTTAATCTGACAGGCTGCGCGTCGACGGACTGACGGGCGGGCTAGACCGACAAATGGGACAGGACTGGCCAAGCTGACAAAGAGACGGGCAGGGCCGGGCCTAGAGATTTTCCAAAATGCGCACCTCTATAGTTGGTAGCTCTATCTTATTTTATGCTTCTTGTGGTTGTGCTTAAAGTGTTGTTACATTATATGTTAATTTAATAGATTAATGGAATAAAAAAAAAACCTTTACTATAAACAACTTTTCGTTAAATACGATTGCTTTGGAGCAAAGCTATATGGTGAAGAGAATTATTTCTTTGGTTTAAAAGATTTCTGTTATAACAGCAACCATTATCGTGTTTCAGTTTCATTTCTGAAAGTGGAATATGTTTTTCGTCTTATTCCCTTGTATCAAATGATATGTTGTAAGATCTGAGAACTCGCTGTAGCGGTCTATTTTTCAAAGAATAATGTTTTTATTGCTTGAAAATACGTGCGTATACATATATAACAGGAAATTAAAATTGGGTTTAGGATTACTGCATACGCAAAGTTAGTTTATCTTCAATCAAATATATCGTGCGTAAGAATACGGAAAATTTAACCAACCTTTACGTTCACTGCTAGTTAGGCTTTCACGGTTTGAAGGAAAAATTAGTATCTAAATTTATGGCCGTCCTGAAGTCAGCAAGTTTACCACGATTTATTTCCTAATCAAGTTTCCGCTGAATCCAGATAAAATGGTCTACTGTTCCCTTGCTTCTTGTTAGCTACACAAACTGTTGCTTTGACAACGACCCGGAATTTACGGAGGGATGTTGTTTTAACTGCTGCCATATTTTATAAACGGGGTCGCAGTATATAAATCCAACTTATAAATCTAACGTGGGCCTAAGCCATCTGCGACCGCTTAAATATATGGTTTACATCAGTCACTCAGGCTACAGAATGCTGCTAATAAAATAAAAGCTTCCCTTTTAAAAACGTCCATTGGAAACCTTAAACAATACCCTTTTCATTCGTTTCGAGATTAAGCGCTCTAAAAGCGTGATAAACAGTTAGATGATGTTATCTGTCTTATTTATTAAACGAATTAATTGTTTACTAAGCGGTCGATACTCATTTTCTGTTTCTGATGAAATTTCCAAGTTGTCATTATATTTTGTTAGCAGTTTGTTTTATTTATTACACTATAAACACTGTAAAATGTTCTGAATTGCGAAACGTTTAAAAAACCGTTAATTTTAATATTAATGTCACTTAGTATGTATTGTTTTCGCAATAATTAAAAATCCGACATTACCATACTTCAAAAGTTTATCAATCAGTTCATTTGTTTGCGATGACATAAATATCATAAATTTGTACTGTACCAATTTCATTCTTAGTTATCGTCTGCCCCAAATAATTTCCGTCAACAATATAGCAATTTAAAACATATGTTGTGGTCTGCTGGTTTTTAATGTATTGTTGTAGGTTTATGGTTGCCTGACTTTATGTGCAGATTCTCATTGTTGATATTCATTATATGCAGACAAATCTGGGTTGTCGTTACGTTTGGAGAAATTCCCGTATATTTTCTAAACTTATGTTTGCCTTATGCTTTAAAATAATTCTCTGGCATCATTGCATTCAATTCTGATATGAATTCCTAAGAATTTCGAAATAATTATCTTTAATTTTAAACATCCGTTCGCAATAATTTATTACTGGGCTCGTGTACATTGTCAGCATTGTACCACGAACGTCACTCATAATGTCTGATCGATGATGTATATCCAGGTATACATTACAGTCTATTGTCCCCAGTTTATCGGGTGGGCGCTGCTTGTATCCGTCTTTTACCATTGATCAATGTTATTTGATTGCGAACTAATATTTTAGGAATTTAGCCAATGAAATTCAAGCGAAGTAGGGAGGTGGGCTTGTGCGCTTGGAATTGTTAGAAAATCGTTTGATATTATACCTAAAGCAAAAATAAAGGAAGTTTTTAAATACTTGACGAATTAAATATTTAATACCCTCAAATATGAGTTGTTGTTTGGGCTGTTTCCATCGTTTGTTGGATTGTTTAAATCAGACGTTTTGGTAGTGTTTCTACTGTTTATCTCCTCTCAGTGTAGCTCTAATGAGGACGAACTGTGGTGTGCCAATTCCATTGTTTGCGATGGAAATGTATTTACTCTCGGATATGAATAACATCTGCGTTTGTTCTATATTGTACAGTGTACACACTACTGTACAACATGGTCGTATATAGGTATATATTATTTAGAACCTATATTTCTATGTAAAATGTTGAAACTGACGCTCATGAGAGTTATGCCGTGACTTTCTTTTTATTTCTAGCAGTTAACTATGAGATTTTTTGAAATCTGTTTCTACAGAAGTTTTGTGACAGTTTGTTTGACTTCTAAGATTTTTGCTTTTGTTGTTCTAATATTATTGTGGTTCTAGAATTCTGATTACAAATTATTAATCCATCTGAGTGCCGATGTGATCCTTATTGTATGCAGTTACGCACTAACAGCATTCATACCTTATGCAATTGCAGGCTTAGAGCACTGATAGCGTCTGGTGTCGTCACTATAAATGCGGATTCTTTCAATTTAGGATAGAATGAAACATTTTCCCTTTCTATTCTATGATCTGTTTCGCAAGCCTACTGCGCCAATTTTGATTTTTTGGTTACTCTTCTCCTGCAGATCTTTTTGTGTTCTTCTGTTCATATTTTGAGCGGTTTATTTATGTGAGCGTCCACATTCACATGGTATGCAGTATACACAGTTTTTAGTTCGTTGGTTTTGTTCTAGTTAAGTATAACCTTGTTGTGTTGGAAGTTCTTATTGCCACTTAAAAAACTATCGTCTAATTTTCTTTTTCTGTTTTAAATTTGTAAATTGTTGGGTATACATAAATATCGGAGCATTTAAAAGCATTTGTACACATTCACATAGCTAATTGAAATTAAATCATGCAATAGAATTAACTCTAAATTTTTATGCAAGTTGTGTGAAAAAAAAATGTTTACTGCTAACTACTACACAACATAACTACACTTATTTATTTATTTTGAATCAAAGCTTTAATATTTTTATTGTCCAACCTATCAAGTATCATGCCGCCAATGTTAATTGCTAGGCAGAAAACGAATCTACAACTTTGAAGTTAAATATAAGTGAACAGTTTGTTTTATTCCTAGTATTATCGTTTAGATAATTATATATATATATAATTCCAAACAATCTTTAATCCTTCGAAAAACGTCGTAATCATTTCCGAATACCCCAGACCACCTGCATGAAGACCTCTGCTAAAACTTAAATATTATTGACTGGAATAAGTTTCTAGGCAAAAAAGGGGTGGTATCAATCAAATATACATTTATCAATGGTAAAAGTAGGATACAGGCCTGCCTATCCGATAAACTGGAAACGGTAGACTGTGACCGGCCCGGACATAATGAGTGACGCTGATTGTACTGCATTATTGAAATCCTGTTATTAGCTACGTACATATAGTCAACTATCGTTGTTTTACGCGCTTGTGATACTTAAATGGCCCAACAGTACGGCTCAATGTAACGGGTTTTATTGAAATAGTATAATTTCTTCAACTGATATGGAACTACGGATGTGTTATGGCAGCAAGTTCGCTATGAATTATTTATCGAGCGTATTACTGTTCAAGATCATTCTCCATTTCTACATATAAACACTCGTATTAATTTTGAACGCAACCGTTATCGCATATCTGTCGAATGAAGTTGTTACTGTGCGTCTCTATTCTTTATTTGTTTATCAGACATCAAGCACAAACGCGTCAGTATAATCTCCTTTTACCACTTCTTTTATATGTAACTTTAAACGCATATAACAGGGTCTTAATTGCTGTAGGTCAGTTTATTATAATACAACATGCAAAGAAGCAATTAAGTCGCTATCGTTATTGAAGAAGTAGACCTTGTCTATTTTTGTTATTTAACTTGAAGATGTTTGTAAGTGGATCTATATTTTTTTTTATTGCCATTCGCATGTAGTAACGGTGAAGTAACATGCAGATATTTGTCTAAGTAGGTGTTTCCTGTGTAGAAATAATTAGCTAATTAGTAAATCATATTCGTACGCATATTTTAATGCACCCAGGTACATACACCCAAAGAAAAAACTACCTCTAATTTAAGTGAGAGAGAAGACTATGCGGAATAGCGTTCGCCTTTTCCGTACTGTTTTCTCTCTCACTCAAACTGGACTAGTAGTTTTTTCTTTGGATGTACAAAGTTATGATGTGCTAAATTCTTTGAATTTCATTTTAACTTCCAGATTTAAGCTCTTCGGATAAAATGATGAGCTACTTTGGCCACACTAATTCATTTAATTAGATCATTAATTAATCATTTCACTCGATCATATTGAATGGCAATAAATACAATAAAGGAAATGATTTCATTTCCTGTAATCTCAAGCATATGGTGAATTTTATGTATGCTAACTTCTGACAAACCATTGCGAAACAATATCCAGGAAGGTATTTCTATACATACATTACATTATTCCTGCATTTTGTGGTAATCCTCTAATCCTGGTTTTTGTACCGTGCGGGAGGTGCAAGTATAGTTAAAGTTATTATAGTAGAGTACCATAAAGTTACAGCAACGAAGGAAATGACATAATAAAACAAAATTAATGTATTATCTAAAAACATTTGTTCCTGTATCAGCTGTATCGTACTTTGTTGAGATTGGTTTGTAGATCGTCACCATAGTTGAATCTTGCACACGGTATACGGAGTAAGTATATGTAAGAAGCGTACACAAATGTAAACAAACGAAGAAATTTCAAATCTATCAATTTTACTCTGACAAATATTTAACCGCCAGCAAATCTGCCTGGATTCTTCACTTTAAAGTTCGTAGCATTTAAATTTATAATATTCTAGTTTAGTGACTATAAATGCCCCCTCTTTCGCAGACAAATTGTATATTATCTGCCGCTTTAAAGTGCTTTTAGCTATTTTGATTGTTTTTCTCGACAATAACTATCGCAGATCTGCTAGCTGGCTTCTTCTGGAAAAAAATACACACAACGGACGCTTGAGTAAAAAATAAGCTGATACAGTAAATACCAACACCTAAACACATTAAATCTCTGTCATTCACTTAAAATCAAATATTATCAAAAGCGGATACAGTAATAATTATTACACGAAATGTTGTTCATTGGTTTGCTGTGAATATTTGTGCATACATAACCAGCCTCTTTGGTTCAGTCGCCAGAAGAGAACACACTGAATACATCAAGAAAACTTGCATATATTTTGAAATTACAACTACAACACATTATTATAGCTTTATTTATTTATTTATTCACTTACTCCCCTATAGTGCCACGAAAAAAATTCACGAACTAAACCCTACCATCTAATTTTTAATTTTTAATTTTGGATATCGCTAAAATTCGAAAAATATATTAATTTCTTGCTGATTCCTGATTTTCTATTATCTATTTCTACGAATTTCGAAATTGTTGTCGGTATGAAAAAATAAACTCACTTTAATACGAGTGTAGTAGCACTTCCAGAAAACTAAAATTTCTCTCTGATTTGTCACACAAAATTTACGACCAGTCCATCCCTCTTAATCTATCTCCTGCCTGTAATCTCTTCACTGGCGTCTACAAAATTACATACTCTCTGCCCATACTTTGCGGCGAATATTCAGTCAGCCATCCACCAAAGATATAAATTGATGATATAAGCTATTATTGTTTATCTCCTCCTATTGACCTTCAGATGATCAACTATTTAAATCAACTGATGTTCTTAGTAATTTGTTTCACTAAATGTGGAATTTTAGTTGAATTATATGTGTTAATTCAAACAATTATTTACTTTAACCGTCAATGGAACCACAAAATTAGTTAACTGACTGCATGTGCGATCGATTTGAACAAACATTTATTTTAATTCAACATTAAGATTATTGGATAAACCACAATTGTAGATTGATACAAAACATTAGTGCAACTAATTCTGCGTAGTTGATTTAAACATTCCGATGGTTTGAGCGTATTTAAATACAAAAATTTGTTGAGTGAACCAATTATTGGTTGAATCAACACATCTTTTTTTCTCGGTGTACAAAAATCTATACGGTTGATTTCATTATTGGAGTAGGCAAGAATGCTCACACTATTGCATGGTTCAATTAGTGAGTCGTTTCCATTTTGGACCTGTATTGTGAACAGTTATCAGATAGTATTAGTTATATGTATACGTACTTACTTTTTCCCAACTAGTTTTTGAAACAAGTATGCAATTCAATTTAAATTTCAATATTATTTAATCTGCAAGTCACTAACTTTCCTTTAATTATTTTTTTAAGTAATTTTTTCTACAGTAGAACGTTGGTTAACTGATTACTGGAACAAAGCATTATCATCTTCTCCACTAAAAATCTGTCATATAAAAGGTCATTAGAAGCATTTGCAAATAAATTAAACATAAATATATATTATACTATAAGTTCCATTATCGTGATTATTCGCATTTTAAGACGTGTAGCTATTCATATCCAATTAATATTTAGTTGTTTTCTGTGTAACATACTTCAAATTATCCTATAATAATATTAAAAAATAAGAATATTTTGAGAGACCCCTTGTTAATTTTTTTCTCCCTAGAATAATTTGTATCGTGCTTGGATTATGTAATCTATTGAAATTATATTTTAAAAGGAAAAATATCTGTTATAATGTTCGAGAACAAAAATCGGCTAAATCTTTGGAGAGGGCTGTACCTCATCCACACAGTTAAAAACAACTGTACAGTTTCATTGAAATCTGAATTTTCGAGTTGTGGGTATTCCTGTGTTACCTGCCGAAAATATGCGCAAGTAGTAATGTCTAACAGTTAAAAGAAATGAAGGGCAATTGTAAACAAACACCCTTTCAGAAGCTCTTAAAAAGTAAGAAAGTTTAATGTAATTAATATTCCTTTCAGCTCTACGTTTAAGTATTTTTTGTATTTCATCGTATTTATATTTAATTCAAACTCATCAAACTTTGAATATATTTTTTTTGTATATTCAAATACTAATTAATTCATTATTTATATTTCCTTAAATCTTTAATTCGAAACCATCAAATTTTCTTTCATCTCTGTACCCAATTATTGATTTGAGAATTTTAATGTTAGGTTTTTCGATATCTTGCAAGACTTCCAAAACTTTTTTTATTAAAACATATCAAACTATTTGTTTCAGAGGAAACGTTTTAAATCTGCTGGCCGTTATATGCATGTAATGACAATAAATAAAAGGAATTGTGAGTTTACCAGAAATATAAAAGAATTGTTAAATAAACAGAGAATATTTAAAATATAGGATGTTATTTGCGGATGTACTGTGGATGAAACGGTTTCCTTAGAATGAAGTGGAAATGCTTTGATGTCTTTTTTTCGTGCCGGAAACACTGCAACGTTCTCTTATTTTTATGTTTCTTAATGAAAATTTATTCGAGCTTAAGTTGATTGAAATCAATCATCTATCTCCAGGTTTAGTTTTCCGATATAAAATCTGTGTAAACTATAGCTGGCATATATCTTCAAAAGAATGAAACAGTATGAAAAATAATACCTATACAAAGTACATAATGAAATGAGATGTTTTATTTAGAGTTCCCTAGATATATCAGTTTCTATTCTTTCATTTATTACGACTTTATACAACTTCATCCAGAAAAACAATTTGTTTATTTCAAGTTGTGGACACATATGTATATCATTGTGTTCATATTTTATTTTATGTTTATTTTTCGGTTATGAGTACTGAAATTACTTTGTGTGTATTTAAAAAAAGTTACAAAACAAATCATAAATTAGGTATATTTCAAGTTCACGGGAATACAAGTGTAAAGAAATACATTAACGTCGCCAAGTAACATTTCTTTTTGTACGTTTTTTTGCTTGTTACACTTGGATAACAATCAAGCACGCAAACAATGCCTATTAATCTTCGAACAAAGGTGATATAATTTACATAATCCTTAATTTTTTTTTAGGAATTCTGAATATTTAACAGTTCTTATACTATAATCATGCAAATTCTACAGTGAACGAATCCTGTCCGCTTTTTCTCTGGTTGTTAATTGGCTACTCTCACTCTTTCAGAACACCTACACGAACGCCGACAAGCTGTTGGCCGCAGCAGAAGAATTGGCGCGAACTGGCGAGTGTGATCCGAAAGAGATATATTCTGTGGCCCAAGAGCTGGAAGCTCACGTGACATCTTTCGCAGCGCGAGTAGAGCAGCGTCGCAGACGATTAGACCTGGCGGTTTTGTTTTACACGCAAGAGAAGGAGTTGAGCACGTGGGTGGACGAGTTACGGCAAGAGTTGCAGAACGACGAAAGTATAGCAGAAGCGTTGGATGCTACCGAGAGACTCCTGGAACAGACGGCCCAACATCGGGATCAAAGTCTCGATGCATGTGCGTCTACCATCGCCCAAGGGGAAGCGCTGCTGCAGGAATTAAGGTAATAATATTTGATTACGTTCGTTTCCTCAATTTTAATTAGGTACTATTGTAATCGTTTCCTCTACAAAACTCGCCGAAATGTATTAATTTTAATTAAATAAACCGTTTGATTTTGCAAAGGAAACAACGGAATTTTTATATTACCTATTAATTTAACTGAGGGTGTAATGGCTTTCTTTCGGGGATATTGCATAACTGTTTACAGCACCTCGTTTTGTGTGTCTACATGCTTGCGTTGTTAGTAAAAAAACAACAATCTTACCAGTTTTAAAACTCAACAATCTATTAGCCGCTAAATGCGTCTCCTCCACCATTTGTTCATTTTCATTAAAATATCTAACTGAGAGTAATAAACAAGACCTTCCATCCCATATTTATTACCAGCATTCTTTGCGTGTATTTTTATGCAATATTATTCAAATTTATACGCAATTAATTGAGACAGCTGCCAGTACTACCATAAAAACGCCAAATTAAAACTGTCCTTTCATTTACCAACAAATTAAAAAAATGTTCTTCTTGTTACTAGTTTTATGCGCTTGCACGTGAAATTCTTTTTTTTTTACTGAGTTTATAATTGGTTAACAAATAATTAACGAAGTAAAAGTCGAAGAAGACGCCACATCACAATCAAGAATTGCAGTATCTGAAATATTACATTGATGTGCACAAAGACATCATTGAGACAAAGAAAGTCCATTCGAAAAAAAAATCAAATTTCTTGAAGAAAAGTTATGCACTTATGCTAGATTTTCCGCATCAATTGACAACATTGGTGTATCACAGCTACATATTTAAAAAAATCTTAGTTTTTCCTCGTCAAACCAGAGAAAGCATTTTTTCTCATGAATGAAGCTGGATTTTTTTCCTTTCCATTAAATATAAGCAAATGTAAACTTATGACATAGACACCAAAGCTCAATTAATTATAATGATGCCATTGATTTCATCGATTTAATTCGTACTGATTTTGTTAAGATTTAGAAACATTTTTTGATCATAAGACGTCGTTTAACGACCCATATCTGAGTCATCTGTACCAAGCACTTCTCAAAACCTGAGGTACTCACGCCTTTATGTTGCTTCAGTGAGTTGGTTGATTTGGCACCATTATTACTCTAATTAAAAACGTCAACTAAAACAGGTACAATCGTAATTTTTCACATTTCTGTTTATATTTAAGTTGTAATTCTAACTGCTTATATTTTTTGCGCATAATATGTAGCTTAGTCTTATCCTATTCATAATTGGAATATTTTTAAGATTTTGTTGGGCAATAAACATATTATTATTATATTATGTCTACAATTGACCAAAGACCCGTTTCACCGCCATCAGATCTAATGTAGTCTCCTTTGTCATAAAAGACCCTTTCTAGTCTTGCCTTCTTAATTGGACTTTTAATATTTGACGGCAGCTTCCTTGCGTACTTAGTTGCTCTGGAATTATCCAACCCCTTTAGTGGACACTTTGGCTTTCTAAGTCATCGTATGGGCATTGAACGTGAATTGAGGTTTCCTCTTCGTCTTGGCAGAGTCTGCAAGTGGTACTTTTTGCCAGGCCTATGTTGCGACCTAGTTAGTCTACAGTGACCAATTAGTAGTCCTTTCTAAATTCATTCTCTTGTTTCTTTTGTGTTGTCTGTCTTTTGCCGAGGTGACGTTTGCCACTATTTTTTGGTCTTTTTACGCCAAGGAATAGCTGCGATAAATGTCATCTGGTTAGTACATCTCTTACCTCGTTCTCCTACGCGCTGATATGACGCAGGTCTATGTCATTTCCCCTAGGACGCTTATATAGCCCTAAACTAGTTTGAAATTAATACTTTCAATAATGAATAATAGTGATAAATGGCAGTGCTACCTACTCTATTTTCCAACATAATTTTGAATTGTGGTAACCTCAGCCTGGAACACTGACATGTTGCACTAACAATTAGTATGGCAGCCGAAATTGAAACATAGAAGTTCAAATAGTTAACTACAACCTCTAGTAGAATGTATATTTCAGGCATCGGCTTGTCATAGCAGACGGTGCTAAAAACAATCCCAGTAAACAAAGTTCAAATTTTCCGCAATTATATTTAGTAACTTAAAGATATTCAAATAGGGGAACGGAGAGTAAGAGTACGCACTTAATCTGAGAATATTCGTGTAGACGTTAAACGATTTTTATTAACTACTTGCTTTTTTTATGAAAGTTTACAGTATGTCTATGGTTAAGGGCCGGAACAAATGTTAATATATCATTCTTTAACCGATTTAAAAAATTTAAGTAGTATGTTACAGGTGCGTACTCTTGGAAGACATGTTAGCAAAGAGTACGCGTTGTAAAGTTTAGGAGTACGCGAGTGATGTTAGTAATAGTACCGAAGAAAGCGTTTGAAGGCTGGTATAGACCAGCCTTCAAACGTTTTCTCAGGATACATTCCTTAATCCCCAGGGAAGTAGCAATGGCTCTCTTGCTTTCGCCATGTTCCAATCTGTCTTTGATGGCTTCCAATAAATCTTCAGTGAATAATAGTTTTCTATTAGATTTTCATATGTATTTCCCCATTTTATGATATTATATCAATAACCCCCTATAAAACAACACACCAGATAGAAAGATATGTTTTAAATAGATAACGACAAAAAGTACGCATGAGAACTCTTCGTCTGCGTACTCTTTACCAGCAGGCTTATTGCTTGCATTTAAAGCAACTCTCTAAAGCTACAATCATAATATACGAAATTTATATCGGAAATGTAACCGCAAAACATGCATGCTTATGTATATAAACGAAAAACTTTTAGAAATAGTGCATCATACAATAATTACAAATTTTTAAATTATAAAAATAACATGGAAACGGTTGAAATTCAAATATTTTACCTTATAAAATAAACTAAATTTTTGCTTGCAAAAGGAATAAGTAACTACACAACTATAAACATTGTAAATAGCGACATCCGTAAATCATGAACGAAACTGTTAGCAATGCAGACTCCTACGCTCCTTTCCCCCTAACTATTAGTGCAACACAAACTCATAGGTAACTTAATGTTTTAATGTCGCAGTTACTAAAAATAATTGCGAGAAATTTGAATTCTGTTCACTTCGATGCAGCATTGAAAGTGGAAAAAACATAGTTGAGGTGGTTCAGTCATACTAAATAAGGACTACAAGAATGTTTGAATAGATGCCACTTACGATTCGTAGCGGAGACTCGTACGGAGAAGCTGGAGGTGGGATATCGAGGATGTTATGGTGATTAAACATTTAAACTACACAATTTGGGAAAGGAAAAACCGCAGAAAATCAAAAAGTTATCCCAAAAAATATAGCTTGAATCTTAATGTGACTAATCACGAGCTGTACACACAATAATTATCAATTTCTGTAGCATAAACTATGTGGATTTAGCTTTTTTTCGCCCATTATCCATCTTCAGAAATTTTATTATTTGACTCATACTGGTATTATGCTTGCTATAAATGACTTTTAATCTAGCAGTTCTGTCCTATCACTAAAGTTTTTCACGATTTCAACTCAAGTCCTCTTCGGTTACATCATATCTTTCTTGTGAAAGATAGGACAGTTTCTACTTGAATAAATCTGTGATAATCTGGAAGTTTATTTTTCAATCCACGCAAGCATGTATCTTTCTTCGTCCTTATACTTTTTCTTGAGCGTAAGATGGTGTTCATTTTTTCTATGTTCTTCTAGTTTTTAAAAATTTAATTGAATTTATGTAGGTACTTTTTTATAGCTTTTCATTTTTATTCTTTCACCCCCACGCTTGTCAATTCTATACTCTTTGTTATATTTTCATTTTTTTTTATTTACCAATACAATTATTTCAATACTTTAATTGCTAGGCAATAGTAATAGATGATTCTATTTTTACGCAGAGACATATTATTGAAAACCATGTCAGTTGTTTTCGTGTTATTTGTACGAGACATTGTAAATATAAGAGGTAGGCAAATTTTAAGAAAATTAAGCAAATATTGTCAAGTAAAAAAAAACATCAAACATCTAATGTTATGAATATCCTATAAGGCCGTTATTATTCGTAAAATGATACAGACATCAATTTATGTATTAATACGTCGAAGAATCTTTTTAAAGCGCTTTTAATTTTTGGATATTTCCGCAATTCGTTGGCAAATCCCCCTAGTGGTATGCAGCATAACATTCCATCGCGCATTTCATGAGAATTGCGGTATTTGTACCACTCGGATGCGTATGCCTTCAAGTTATATGTTTACTTAGGACCGAAGTTTGTTAATAATAAACACATATCGGTTTTGGGATGTATGTGGATTTATGAAGATACAACACAGGCGAGGTAAATATTTTCCCATACTGCTGAATTTGCTTTATTTGGTAACAATCCAATATTATTTTGTTTACATGGGATTTTTAATTTGACGTTTTGCTCATGTAGCTTGTATACACGGTGTGCAAAAAGTATTGCACCAAGTGGATTAATGTGTGAGTAACTATATTTAGATTTGATATTTGGTAGCGCTGAAAAGTTTACTACAATTCACGTTTTGACATAAGCTTTACTTGTTTTGTGCAAGCTGTGTTCGCAGGATGTCGGCATCTTGATTTTTTAGCAGGATCAAGGTCTAGTTGTTACGAAAAAAGAGAAAAGAGTTACAAGGAATGCATTAGTTTGATGTTTAATTAAATAATATTATGTGAGTTATAAGATTTGAGAACTCATTATTTTTTAAAGATTTTTGCTAGTTTACCAAAATTATATCTACAAATATCTACAATTGTTACATAGGACAGTAGGTGGCAGATATGTATTGAGACAAGGTAGTATCAGTAGCGTCACTCGCCGCCATTTTTGGACGCCATGATTTTGGTTTCCATATGATTAGTTGACAGACTTATCAATACTCGCCATACGAAATAAAAATTTAGAACTTGTGTAAATTATTCCATAAATTCTATTTCGTGTATTTCTTTTAACATATTTGTATACTATTTTAATATTGTATTAGTTTTATTAAGTAAGTGTGTATTTCTTTCTAAGCTGCTAACCGCATTGACATAAATCAGCAGAATCTACAAAATTATTGAACATCCAGTGTTCATTTCCAGGTTTGCATGTTTACAAATGGCTTGCGACATCGTCTTTTGCCATCTGCAATACTTACAATCAGTTAGGAGAATGAATGTTGTTCCAAAACAGCTTTAAATATGATTACCTTATATTTAACACATTAAATTGTGTCTAATACATATATAGACATACAGAATGACCAATCACTCGGCTACGAAGCTAGTGTTCCTAATGCGTAAGGGTTTTATTAGAGGAATCTCAGTTTGAAAACGAGTTTTGCAAAGGGCAAGTCCAGAAAGGCTTTAAGAAACGAATTTCTTGTGTTTTTTTTTTAATTTACATATTAATCGCCCTTTTTTGACTTAAGATATTCCGCTTATAAATCTATTAACACCTTAGTTATAACCCATTAACGCATTCCGTCGAGTATGTTTATAGATTTATGATAACATCAAAACGTAGATCTAGGTACTTGTACTGCTAATGCCGCTACATGATTATTTCGCCCTCAATTATATAAAAGTAAATATTCTGCTTTTACATACTTTATTCCCATATCATTCATAAGAAAATGCACCAGCATTTTATAAAATTTTCGTATATATTTAATACAGATAATTTGAATTTCCCGCCAAAAGGAAACCTAAGGTCATCGGTTCGAAGTTTCAAAAACCAATGTATAATAAAGTTTGTTCGCGTCGCATGAACTATTTGCACTATTATGCACTTTAAGAACTTTTGTGTGTAAAAGTGCATAATAGTGCAAATAGTTCATGCGACGCGAACAAACTTATTACTACAATGACGCTACTGATATCAAGTACTGATACTACCTATGTTATAACTGGAGACCGAATTATATGCAAAGAAAAACTGGAATATATGCGCGTATATATGCATCGATTTTTGGGAAAATATGCATAAACCTAGGGCATATATGCAAAAAATTTGCGACAATATGCAAAATTTTTACATAAAATAAATAAGAGCAGAAATTTAAACATTAACTTTATTGCACAATTTTTTTTCACAGCATATTTCCAAAACAATTTATAATTAAATGTTTTTCAAAATTGTGTAAAAGAAAGTTTTGTCTTCTATCAGAATACATATGTTTCGAAATAGAAAAGCTTTTTTCAACATCCACAGACGTAATTGGTGCATTTTTTTTACATTGCAATACATTCTAAACTAAAATTAAAGTCGAAATCGTTTACTGTTTCACCTTCCAAAATTTTCTTAACTTTCTTCAATTTCAAATACCCCGCATTTTTATTTATCACTTTTTTAAATTTATCATATATAGAATTACCTATTGTACCTTTAACCTTCTTACATAGCATATCAAATTCGTCTACTATTTCGACTGGTTCCGAGAGCGACATCCCTTGCGTTTCTAGTTTACGAATGGAACTTAACAAAGCTATAATTTGCCTTAATATACAAAACGTTTTGTAGCAATGCTATTGATGTTATTATCTTTTTACAGTTTTCTAGATCAATGCAGTCGGCAGTGATTTCAAGAATTACATTTTTTATTCCTTCAAAATTATCGGCGAAAAAAATTGCAGCTTCTAACCATGTACCCCATCTCGTATAATATGTTTAGGAGGCAACTTAACACTGGAAGTCGCTCCTTCTAAATTGGATTCCTAAAGGTGCTTTTAAAAATACTTTTTTGACATTGCTAATTAAATCATTAATCAAGGGAATTGATTCCTAATGTCTTCGGCTACACGATTGAACCCATGAGCTAAACAAGTGGTATGAATAATGTTACTATAAAAAAATTTTAAATTTTGCGCCGCTTTCATCATGTATGGTGCAGCGTCGGACAACATTAGGAAAATTTTTTCACAAGGTATACTTCCAGGTAAAAAGAACTTCTCATGATATACACTTCATGAATGATTCTGCCTATTGATTCTGCTGTTGTTTGTGGTGACATAATTTTTTCGTAAGGTACTTTCGCCAGGTATATTATGTTTGCAATATTTGCAAAAATGATTTCAAATTAACATTGTTTAATCTTGCTAATGGTATGTTAGACGAAATTAATGCATTACACAGATCCGTATTATATTCTTCTTGTTCTGAGTTTCGTGAAGTTGATGCTACACATTGACGTATAGATTGCTGCACACATGCGGATCGCTTTAGTTTTTCACATTTTCCAATATGTGAAGGAGTTTTAGCGTGTTGATCAATCAGGTATTTTCTCTCAGAAGACACCTACAACAACAATTATCATTTTATATCAAAAGTTAAAGAATTTAAAAACAATTGTAAAGCTTTTAGTAAAATTAAACTTACCAGTTTACTGCAGGCTCGACAAAATATTTTGTCGCTATCCTTTACCAGGTCAGGATATGGCTTAATCCATAAAGAAATTTTGTTCGCTATACTCATTGTATGTACGCACAGTATTTAAAAACGTAACACAATTACATGCTGTTTCGCTCAAAGATATTCAATGAATGAATAGTTTATTTGGGAATTAATAATAATAAAACGTATTTACCACATCCCTCCTGCTAGGCGAAATTAAACACATGCAGTTCTTGGAAAAAAGTATTAGAAAAACCAATGTAAAAGATTTATCGTTCTGAGAATTGTCGGCTGTCGATCTACATTAAGAATTACTAAGAATTTTTACTAATAGAATGGATAAAAAAAAGCTTAAATATGCAATATATGCAACTTTTCTAAAAATATGCATAGAAATGCCTAACTATGCAATATATGCAATCACTAATTAGCGCTAATTACTTCAATTAGTGTAATACGTCTACATATAGACTATAATTAAGGATATGCAAAAAATAATATATATATATATAATCCGGTCTCTAGTTATAACTATCTGACCATGACAATTATTACACATGACAGCAAGTGACAGATCTAATTTTACGTTATTTATTTATGTAGATTTAATATGGCGCTATTCAAAAGCTACATCGAAGTACAATACTGCTAAAAATATTGTTCTCATACCTTATCGTATCTTAGTGCCACACCCGATATGGTAATCACAAATCACAAACATACATACATACATACACAATTGTGCTAATGTGTTATCATTTTTGATTTACATAAATTAGCGTAGTGCTTTGGTCTAAATAAATAATAGGTATTATAATAATTGCGATTGAAGAAGTAAATTTGAATAAAAATTCGTGCGTGATCATACCAAACACGTTTATGCGATATTGTCAACTTTCGGAGCCACTTGATTGTACGGAAACTATTCACATTATCATCACCAGTTGCTCTCTTTGATCTTCTAGAAGTTAGACAATTCTTTACGCCCCTTATTGCTTTTTCATATCGTTGAATTATGCTATTATTCCACATACTGTCAACCTACGAATTAAATGGCTGTTTGGATGTAAATCATAAATCACACAACAAGCTCCAGAATTGCAGAAACCAACAATTGTTAGTTATTCGATAGGGTTTGATTTGAGTGAAACTATTTTTTTCCTTTATGTTAATATATTGTTACTACAGCTAACATCTTAGTAAGTACATCAATACATCATTAAACGTCGAAGATCGTTATATTTACTATACTTTTGAAATTAGAATGTTGCGTCTGCTTTATAGCGAAATGTGCAAGTATATTTTGTTTAGAATTTTAGTGTTGAAAGAGACTTTCGTTTAAATCGGAAGCCTAAGCTAACTATAACAACTGAATATAGCAATATCTACAACATTGTTGGAAACACTTAGGTGTTCCCAAACATTGCTCATTACTGGATATAATAAAGGGAAATTTATGTACATTTCTGCGTAATTCTTATTGTTAGTAAAGATAATATAAATGTAAATTTTATTAAGATTAGCAATGGTTAATGTCGATAATTTTCGTTGGTGTAGAACAAGTATCCGACTTTCTTCGTTTTAATTAGCTCGTATATTCTAAATATTATGTGGGTTACAAGATCACCGGTAATAAAATGTAAAAGAAATTTTGCACCTTGTTTTTTTATGTTAATGAGTCTCTTAACATAAACCTATATTTTCGGTGTGCACGAAACGACAGTGTCAACAGTCTGCTTTGCTTTCGCACTGAGATAAGTGAAATTTTTTCAAAACGGATATTCAAATAGCAAATTCTCGAAAATGTTTAATCACTTACTTACTTGTTTACAAGAAAGTCATATTTTTACGCTTCAATTTTTTAAAGTTTATTTAATTATCCTAATTTAGACACCTATGTGTTATGCACAACTACCATGTAGATCTTATACCCACATTTCCTTTCACCTAGAATTTGGAAAACGGTTAAATTAAGATCAGGTTACCCATATTTTATTTGTAAATAATATAGTTTCGTTTCTAATAAACTCTCACCTTCGTATTATGCATTTTACAATCACTCCATATCGTTGAAATTGAAATCATTGAATTCGATAAAATCAGGACAACTCATTAGCGTTATATTTAAATCAATCACATATTCTATGTAATATAAAATGTGTAATACCAAGAACTATTACTTATGACTCAGGCCATAAGTGCCATCTACATATTTACTATACAATTATCAAATTTATGTGCCTACTTATGTTGTTGGTTTAACAATTACTCAGAATTACTCACAGCAAACTAGGTATTATTTCCCTAAGTGGACATATCGGCTTAATGATTAAATAACTGAGATACCACAAACTTTATTTGTTTATTCTCAATTTTGTTGACTCTCAAATGTATAGTATCGCCTGCTGCGGTATTTACCCACTTTGGAATTAACCACGATAAATGAAATACTAGCTAGTACGTACACCCAAAGAAATAACGACCGGTCCAGTTTGAGTGAAAAAGAAGACAGTTAAATGGTTAATGGTGGGGGCTACAGCGCACTGCCTTCTCTTTCACCCAAACCAGAAAATTTATTACCAGAATTATTTGTTTATTCTCAATTTTGTTGACTCTCAAATGTATAGTATCGCCTGCTGCGGTATTTACCCACTTTGGAATTAACCACGATAAATGAAATACTAGCTAGTACGTACACCCAAAGAAATAACGACCGGTCCAGTTTGAGTGAAAAAGAAGACAGTTAAATGGTTAATGGTGGGGGCTACAGCGCACTGCCTTCTCTTTCACCCAAACCAGAAAACTTGTACTTTCTTTGAGCATATATCTATATGATTTTTTGAGATGACAAATGTGCAATATTTTCGTCGCGCTGCTGCAAAGGACGGGAAGTATAAAAGCTGCAAATTTTCGTTTATAAACCGTTCCGAGAGTAAATAGCTTAGGAAAAATATATTGGGTAAGTTTTTTATCATGAGACAACGAAATATCTCTAAAACACTGCATAAAATCAAAAAAAGATCTTAATAAGATTTGTTATAATGTACGGGGCTCACTGAATGGTGTCGAACTCGATCCCCCACCTCACCCCTCCAGAGTGGGAGGGGGGACAACTTTGAAATCTTAAATGAGAACCCCCATTTTGTATTGCAGATTCGGATTCTACCCCATCAAGTATGTAGTTTTTGTTTGAAACTTTTTTGTCGATTCGTAACAGATTGCGCTTTAATCGCAAAAAAAGACATTATTGTGAACGTCTAGAAAAAAATACACAAAAAAGAGAAGCAAGGAAACATGATTTTGAAAGGGAGGGGAGTTGGGGGATCGAATTCGGCACCATTCAGTGAGGCCCCTACATTATAACAAATTTTATTAAGATCTATTTTTGATTTGATGCAGTGTTTTAGAGATATTCCGTTGTCTCAAGATGAAAAACTCACCCTGTATATTTGATTTGTAAGTGGAGTTATATTAAGCAAGTACCCATTGAAATCAAAATGTTGAAAGTGATTGCGTAATAAATGTGATTTTTTTTTTCTTGAAAGTATTTATTGTTTCAATTGCTACCGTAATTGTAAGTAAAGGTGTAAACGCGCCTAGTATTAACCGCAACTAATTAAATTTTATGTGAAATTATGTTAAAATACAAAATAAATATCTACTAGTGAAGAGTAATTTATAATTTTACATAGCGAGATTATAATTCACGACCTTCTCCATTAAATGGAACTAATAAACATAATATGATATGCAATAAAATAAATAATATTTACTATGTTGGTATTTCGTCCTCATAGCTAAGGTAATTCGAAAGAAAATATCGCAGATGCTTCTGGCAACAGAATTTTATTTATGCATATGAAAAATATAAGTGTAAAACTGTTGCCACTAATAATCAAATTCACATTAAGGTGCGTCCACACGATCGGATTTTGCCGAAGCTCCGAATCTGCGGCAACTTCCGAATTCCCATGGTCCCCGCGGCTCGCTAGTGCCGGACCTAGGTTCCTAAGGCAGCATTATCGATATTTAGGGGGGCAATTATTCGCTGTTATCTATCCCTAGTTATTCTAATGTCACTGTTTGGCTTTTGACTACCTTCTACATTTTGTTGGCTCTTAGATGGAAGTAGATATCTATGCAGTCCCGAACCCTTTTGAGGGAAAGTTTGAGCGGAGATGTGTCCTGGGGCTCGACCAAACGGGCCACCAGCTTGCTTGATGAAGCGCTCACTCTCAGCCACCCCCACGACGCAAGGTCTTGCATATGCTCTCGAATCGATCTGTTGGTTCTTAACCATCCATGTGGCCCCCACTATCTGTCTCAGAACACGATTCCGGAGAACCTTCAGGGTGTTAAAGTGCAAATTGCCCATGGTCAGTAGGAAGAGCACCCCATAAGTCAATAGCGGTCTGAGACAGGCCGCATATAGAAGGACTTTGGATCGAAGATCTAATTGGCTTCGCCTTGATATGATTAATGGACTTCGGCTCCGATAGTGTGGACGCGCTGCTGTTGCCACCATCTTTGATTGTGACAGAATCCTAACGGCGGTATTACATTTATACTGAATTTCACCTTTTACACCTGTTATTTGTTGTTTTTAATAAGAAATAGTTCGTAATGCATTCTCATATTTTCTATAATTATAATGTTCTGCAAATGGTATTTCCAATTTAATATTTATAAATCATTTCTTATTGTTTGTAAGACGACCATAATAAGAAGACAATGCCTATTAAACCGTCAAGATTCGCATAATTTTCAATATTATATCTGCAAATTGGATTTAAGCTTAATTATTTTACATGCATTGATTTTATATAAATATTTGTTTAAATGGTTAGTTTTATCATTCACTGATATTAGAGAAGAATATTAAAAATAGAATTGTCAAACAGATATGTGCCAAAAATTACATTTCTCAACTCCTATCCTTTAGCGTAAAGCTTTAAATTTCGATTGATACATGTTTCCTTTCTCAGGACGTGTAACAAGGCATGTAGAAGATGATTCTAATACAAAACCAGTCAAAAAATGACATTTACTCCTTTTGGCAGTGCACAACTTGAAAGTAATCTATTCAGCATTTATACGTCAATTTGTCACTATATAATAAGTTTTGGAATACTTTCTTCAAGCAAATTTGCCGCATAGGTATGAAACCACTTTGTGGCTAATTATAAGTGCATACATTATTATTCTATTTGACGTCAGTCTGCACGATTGACAATGTTTTCTTGTCATATTCGCTGTTACCTTATGGTTATCCGTTTGTTATAGGATTTTCACCGAACGAATCGTTGCAGCTGATTGATGACGTAAACGAGATATTGTTGCACAATATCTACTTATATACAAACTTCAATTTGCCAGTAAAAGTTTTGGTTATGCTCATGAGACTTTATATGCCATAACCTCAATGGCAACTAATGTCATGAACATGCATCGTCGCAACGTTTCCTTAGTTAAAAGGCGTTAACAAGTAATTTCACTGCGTTATATTTGCTATTCCGAAGGTTCTGCCGATGACGAGCAACGATTCATTCAGTGAAAATTCTAAACTAAGATTTTACGGAGATATGTGGCGACAACCGCAAGAACAAAGTAGTACTCGCGTTCTATTGGCAAGCGGTCTTAGAACCACTTGCGAGGCTTCAACCTTTTAAAATGAACACGTTTGCCTATTATAAAATATTGAAATGCATTAATTTTGATATTATGTATTGCGTTGTTCGAATTGAATGATTTTGTAATAGTTACTATTGTTTATTGGGAACATTTCTTATTTGATATATAAATTACCATTCTTTGTTTGGGGTTGATCAACAAAGTACATGTTTACATTGTATATGTATATATAATATTATTTCACGAGAAAATGAATGAATGAAAGGTTATCAGCATTACTTTCCAGTAATTTTTATTGTAAAAAATATTACTTTTACGTTCGTAGATATAAAAAAGAAAATAGTGGCTAAATGTGATATTCCTTGAGCATGGCACAAACAAAATAGTTTAATTCTAAAAGTGATTAAATCACCACGTAAAAATATATCTGCAGATATTAAGAGGATTACTTGAAACACTTTGATGACTCAATTATAGCGTCTTTAGTGATCTGAATCAATAGTTTAATGTTTGCCCCAAGTAGACGGATCGTTTTGAAGTGTCTATGTTTTGCATTCTCTTGTCTGTATCTATGTTAATCATAATCTGAATTGTATTTGCAACATTTTTATAAGTATCAAACCGAAAATTGTTATATCACCAGAAAATATCGTTAATTAATTCTCAACAAGAGTTATTTGAATACCTGTAGGTCTGCAGCTGTACCTATACGATTAGTGTAGGATTCAATAGGTGATTTAATCTTTCTGGTTTATATACATCAGACGATATATGTATTTGTATCTAATTATGAGCCAATAAAGTGAATTATTATCAGTATTATAACATTCTAATTAATCTTGACACTTTAAAGTTGTCAAAAATTTTATTGTTCGTTATATGAAATAAGGGTAATTTGTTAGAGCATATATTCATCATCATCAGCGGTCACGTAATCTTTCCAGTGCCAGACCACAGGTCTCTATGGCACTTTAATCTTATTATAGTGGCGTACACAATATCTCGCCGGTGGAAGTTCAATTAAGTTCATGAACACGATTGGGAGTGGCACCAACTGCGACGTGCCTCAATTAAATCATCAGTGGTTTAGCTTGGCAGTCCGCACGGCGGACAGATCGATGACATTTTGTATTCGGCGGACCAGGATTTTAGGTGGAGGCTTATCCTGGGGCTCAATGACACGGGCAATAAGGGGGTTGAGAGATTCGCTCGCCCTCAGCCACGACCGGGCAGCCAATTCCAACAAATGATCCTTGACTGTTGAGATGTTAAGATCGTCGCGAAGTTGTTGATTCCTCACCATCCATGGAGCCCCAACGATGAGCCGCAACATGCGGTTCTGCAGGACCTCCATGGTGGTGAGGTGCGACTCGGCCATGGTACAGAGGGCGAGCGCCCCATATGTCAGGATTGGCCTCAGGCATGCGGTGTACAGCAGAAGCTTAGATCCAACGTTAAGTTCGCTTCGCCTGGATAGAAGTGGCATCAATTGCATCTTCGCAGCCTGAAACCGACCCTTAATTTCACTGACATGTTGACGGAATGTCAAGCCCCGGTCCAAGACGAGCCCCAGGTATTTGACCTGGTTCGCCCATGGGATGATATCGCCCTCAACCTCTATTCTGTCCGCCGGGATGGTTCTGCGCCGCGTGAAGCGGACTGCGACTGTCTTTCCAGTATTCACTCCCAGCTTCCACCTTTCAGCCCACGAAGTAATGTCATTGATCGCGGCCTGAACCCTGCGGATAAGCATGGCTTCGTTTTTACCTGCGGCATAAACCGCCGTATCGTCCGCATAGATAGCTAGGTTGACGGCCGGGTGTCTAGGTATGTCGCTCGTGAAGATGATAAAGAGCTCGGGTCCCAGGAGCGAGCCCTGGGGAACCCCGGTCCCGATAGAGCGAACGGTGGAGAGAGCCTCACCGACCCTAACTGTAAAGGTGCGCCCCGACAGATAAGATCTAATCAGCCCCACCATACCGGGGCTGATTCCAATTTTTGCCATCTTGTAGAGCAGACCGTCATGCCACACCGAGTCAAAAGCTCGTTCGAAATCCAAAAAGACCGCCACAGTGGTCTCTCTCCTCTCAAAACTGTCCCTGACGGCTTCTGTCAACCTTAAAAGCTGAAAATCGGTTGAAAGTCCTGCTCTAAAACCAAATTGCTCGTCAGGGAGAGGGTTGATATCTAACAGCTCATCGCGCAATCGCGAGAGGATAATTGCCTCAACGACTTTCGAAAGAGAGGAGAGAAGACTAATCGGACGATAATTTTGCGGGAACAGGTGGTCTTTCCCTGGTTTCGGGATAGCAATGACGGCCGCATGCTTCAGATGACGGGAAGTAACCGAGCAACAAGACAGCATTGATTATTTTTACAAATGCCCCAACTACAGGGGGAGGCAAATGCCTGAGGGCGCGGTTCGTGATATTATCGGGGCCGGGAGCCTTTCCAACAGCTAGATGGTTAATTATAGCCGACACCTCGGTGTCATTAGTGGGAGGTAAAGGGGTGTGACCCTCAGTTACCGTAGTCAAGGAAGAGACGACTTCAGTGTCCTCCTCGTCGGAGGAGTCAAGTTCAGGGGCCGTACCGCATACCGACTCGAGATAGTCGGCATGCGCCTCGGACCGCCCAACATCGTCCGCCACCAACCCGTGGGCACCATGCAAGGGATGGGCGTTGGATTTCGCCCTGCCGCGTTTCAGAGACTTTGTGATCCTCCAAAGGGTCTTGCCACCAGCAGAAAGCATTTTTAGGCGAGACTGCCACTGCTCATTTGAGAACCTTGCGATCTCCGTGCGGACCTTTTTTATAAACAGGTTCGCTAGGGCTTTATGTGCCGGGTAAAGGGTAGTTCTTGCGCGCTTAACCGCAGCGCGCTTTTCTTTAATAAGATTTTTTAGCTCCTGTGGTAGCCAACGCTCCCCAGCCGGGGCTCGGAAGGTAGAAGCGTCATTGATGGAAGAGACTATATCGTTTGTGAGAGATTCTGCGGCAGCGTCCAACTCCCCGACAGAACGCGGGGAGACAAGATGTACACTCTCTGAGGACACCACTCCGACAACGAACTTATCCCAATTGATCGTCCTCCTGAGGGACGAGCCATCCGGAACAGGCTCCGCCCCCATCGTAAAAAGAATGGGGTTGTGGTCCGACGACAGATCAGATATACTCTGAACGTGGAAAGGATAGGGAATGTCCTTACTCAACACATAATCAAGCATGTCCGGCCGCGCTCCACCCCGAAAAAAGGTGGGACCATCTGGCGGGTGTAAAACCAAATTCTCACTCTCTATGAGATCAAGGAGGAGTTTACCAAAGTTATTGGAGGACTACAACCCCAGCAGGAATGCTTAGCGTTGAGGTCCCCGCAACCACGACCGGAACATGTGAGTCAAACAAAGCACGATAGTCGTCGGACCAAAAACCCCTCGAGGGCGGAGCATAGACGAGACGAGCTTGATGGTGCTGCCCGTCAGCTCCAGTAGTACGGACGTCGCCTCAAGAGAACGAAGGGTAATAGGTGGAATGAGACTGTGGCGAATGCTGTGGCGAACCGCAATAGCGGTGCCACCGCCACCACCACCAATCCTATCTGACCGATAGAAACGGTAATTCCTAATTTGAAACTTGTCGGAGGGCCTCAGCCACGTCTCCCCCAGAAGAAGGACGTCCACCCCATATCTCTCAAGGGCCTCGGAGATCTCACCCGATTTATGCTTGAGTCCGTGCGCGTTCCAAGACATAACTCTCAAACCACGGCCCACAGGGGGACTACTCATGGGCGGGGGCCAAAGGAAGAATCACTTTTAGTTGTTTGACCGCCGAATTCAATGATGCTGCAAGAGACTGGAGGGCGTCAAGCATCGAAACGATGTCAACGCCCCCAGGCAGCCGATTCGACACCGCTCCGGAAGTATTTGCACCGGAGGTTTCTTTCCGGGCGGGGCGGCGGATTAGTGACAGCCCCCCGCCCACGCGCACCCCCCAAAGAGGTGGGGGTCTTATGGCCAGATGTTTGTGTTGGACTTTAGATGTCTTGGAGGTAGCCTGCGCAAACGTCAGGCCCTGTTTGTTATTCGGGCCAGGAGTAGAACCTGGCCCGGCCTATCGGATCTCAACGGAACGATCTTTAACTTGGGGAACTTTGACATCCCCTATAACTGGCAGGGTGGTCCCCGCCGCAGTTAGCACAGCTTGGGGGAGCGTCTGGAGCTTTGGGACATTCCCGGGCCCGGTGACCCTGACCGCACTTAACACAGCGCTCCGGGGCAGTGCATCTGCTTTGCGCATGCCCGAAGCGCAAACACCTATAGCATTGGCCCACCACAGGCCTCGATTTGAGCGGCTCCGCAATTACGTCAATGTCAAAAATCTTAGTGATTTCGTAAATTTTCTTCTGTTCCCGGGCAATTCTGACTATGACCATAGGCATAGGTTGTCCTGAATTATAACGTCTCATCCGGGTAACGCCTTCAGGGTCAAAACCCTGCTTCTGAAGATCCTGCATAACAGTCTCCTCACTTAATTCTTGAGGGACTCCCCTCAAGACTACCTTAAGCAGCTTCTCAGAGGGGAGCTGATAAGTGTGGTATGGGATACCGTTTGTAGAAAATAATTTGGTTATTCCCCTATAGTCACTCTCGTTTGTTGGATACAATCTAATCCCATCAGGAATGTTCTGCGCTTTAGTAAAGCAATGACCCGCTCTATCGATCAACTGACGCGCCATAGGCCAGCGGGACTTGTCTCTCATGACTACAGGGGGTATTCTTTCGTCGGTGGACATAACTACCCCAGCCTTAGCTGTTTGGGGCTTATTTGACTGTGGCTTACTTGTCTGTGGCTTAAGAATAGCCTGCGAACCTATCTTGGTGGGCTCTCTGCCCCTAGGCGGATTTATCGCCCGAGAAGGGGGCGTGTCAGATTTAACGACTTCTATGGCATCGAGATTTTGCTTAAGGTTGAATTTAGAGTTCTTCCTCCGTTTAGGAGTGTTGGGTATAAGCGCCCCAGATGACTGTTTCGAGCCACTTTTAACAGAGTCAGTGTCCTTGGGGAGAGAGTTCCCATTAGTACCTGTCTCAACAATTTCAGCCGGAGAGGCCGCTTGTCTTTTTTTCTGATTGGGTAGATCGTGTACGTCCGCCATTACCGTCTCCACCAGCGATGTGATGGAGGCGAGGGGGGAGTCAGAATCCCCTGGAGAGGGGGGCGGTGATTGGTTTGCAGTATTATTAACTGCACCGCGTTGCCAATCGAGAATTGTCACTTTATTACGTTTGTTAAGAACTTCCTGAAGACTAGAGATTAAGGAGAGTATCTCCACGTCAGTAAATTTGTCAATATCCTCAAGAGTAAACTTTCTTGAGGGATTTGGTGTCAGGAAGGCACTATCTCTCATGTTTGGATGCGTTGGGATAGGAATATCTCCCATTCGCTCCACTTGCGCTGAGGCAGGAATAGATCCTTGAGTAGAAGGAGGTGTTCGCATCATAGCCATGAGGTATCCTCAGAAGTGAGGAGAGATAATTGCAGAAAAATACGATAAAATCAAATCTGGGTGTGACCCAGTAGCGGAGTGTAAGAATATTCAATAAGACTCAACGGTAAAACCCGTGAGATAAAATGACCGGGTAGTGGGTGTAAAGGTCCCACTCCCGGTCAAAATGTCGAAGAAGAGAGCACTCTCTTTAGTAGGCCAGTTAAGAGGGCAATGCAAATAAATTTATAAATAAAATACGATATGTATAAATAAAAGAATATCACAGTCAAAATTTATATAAAAGTACCACAGACTTTACAACAAAAGACAACCAAATACGTATTAGTGTTTGCACACAAATGCAAAACACAAACACAAAAGTACGTTTGTCAGAAATATCCAATAACATATAAGTAAGTATAACGGCAAAAAAGACAACAGCCGGCGCGCGGAAAGTCACAGCAGACCGGTCAAAATATACAATTTAAATATTATCAAGTTCCCTCAAGAAGAAATACGTACAATAGTACATTAATACAAACTGCAATGCAGCTGTGTCAATAAAAATCACAAGTTAAAGAAAAACTTGTTTGTCAATTCTGAGGATATGAAATATCGACGAGCGTATTGATGTGTAATAACAGGTGTTTATACGATTTCAAACATTAAATTGAGTTAACTAAACTCTTGTCGAGGAGGGAAAAATTGCCGTGATAAACAGAAAATTTGCGACCTTGCCAAAAAGGAATTAGTTGCTTGCGCGAAGAGGCGCTTGGCGGAGCTAAATTACGCTTAAATTATAATAGATTAATGCTTCGTTGTCGCTTTGATTGGACATGAAGAAAATACGTCCTATTGCGACCCAAGCAGGCACGGCTCTTGCGTGTCCCAGGTGGCACAATGTGTGAGGAGATCTTCTACTTGAATTCAAGCGGATGTCATTTCTCTGAAAAAAGCATGATGGCTTGACTTTACAACTGCGAAGGAAACCTGGATTAGAGTCTACACTGTCATAAGAGCTATTAATGAGAACAAGGAAAAAGAGGAAAAGGAAGCGAGAAAGTTGAAAAGGCAATGTCAGCACTGAAGAAATGCGCGAGCGGATTCGGGTGTGAGGTGTGGAAGATGACTGGGAGAGGGGTTTTCAGTCGGTAAAATTCGACATACCCCACCAAATGACAGCTAGAGTGGGCATTTGACAGAAGATTTTCCCCTCCTCAAAAAAAAGGTAGAGATAATGTTTCTCTTTTCTGTTATATCAGACTTAAGGCTATGCTTTCAAAAATAACAAAGTTATAAGTGAAAACTTGTTTCCCTTTTTGTGCTGTCAGGTCTACTATGTTTATTTTTACATATTATACAGTAGTAAGTAGAAAACTGTTTGTAATCCCAGAAGAAAAGACTAATAGATAAATAAAATTCAACTGTTAAAACTTATCAAAATATATGATATTTTAATAGCAACCAAAATTATAATCGATTTGCATAGTGTAGCTGCAAATAAATGAAAACAGTTGTAAAAACCATGTAGAGCAAAATCATAACTTAAGACCAGAAGAAAAGATATTTTAACAACAAATGAAGAGAAAACCAGTTAATATACAGTAACCATGCAAGCACTTACAACAGGTGCTTAATTAAATCGCCTTTTTCATTCATTTCATTTTTTTTTAAAGAAGGTTTTCACCAACAACCTCGCCTCCATGAACCGCTACTCATTTATTTAATACGACCTACACTGAGTCTCCACCCCTTGGGATTAGTGTCGATACCAAGAAACTACATTGAATCTTACAGTTACCAGACAATAAATGTATACTTCCAATTACATGGCTACGTTGCAAATTAATTACTACCCAATTTATACTGCGATTTACAAACAGGTGTGTACGGTGAGATTCAAAAAGTTGTTCAATTCGCTCCTATAGATAGTGCAGGATGTTAGGTAGATGCCGGATGTTTTGCAATGGAGTGGGTTTGAGACTAAGTCAGTGTTCCTATGCTACTGCTGGTAATATTTGATGAAATATAAACGGTTTGCAAAAAAATATAAGATAAAATAACGAAAGATAAATTTCACACACGAATGCCAATGTCACTAAATGTCCAAGAAAATTGATTTATTGTATGGAAATTTGTTATGTAAGCTAACTTCACTCATTAAATCGGGTTAATTAAGTATAGATATTTTTTTTCGGGAAAACAGTTTTTTTAGCCAAACGACAATCATTTTGAATCTCACAGTACATAAAATAATAGTTACTACTACGGTTGGAAATTCATTCTATGTTCCATAGTAATATACATAACATCGATATTTTTGGTCGTTGTTTCCATCACCAGTTGTTAATCTATCGGCAAGTAGTTAAGGCCGGGCAAGATTGTTACAGGTCGCTACAGGTCGGTAATAACTTTTAATTTATAGCTTTTGCATATTTAGTAAAACAATTAATGGACAATTATACTGTGATGAGTTCCAAGTTTTTGGGTAATTAGACTAAAGGTAAATTGTTTAAAAATAAACAAAGTAAACCTTTATTTTTCAGGTGAGACAAAAAAATATAACGCAAGAGCTTCAGACCGTTATGGTGTTATATATACATCGTTAGTATAAAGAAGAAAACAAAATCGTACAATGTTTTGGTAAAACCTATACAAAACGGTCAATGAATGTCAGTCGTTTTTTAACAACTACATGCTCAAATAGGCATTTACAACACTACTACATAGAAAACACAATCTTCACCCCTTCACTATAAGATGGAGCGGTAAACGTATTGCTGTGGTCTGGCACCCCCGGGGTTTGTAAATTCCGTGTTGTTTTATTTATAGAGATCAATCTTTGTCAATGCGTCGGGCAAATTCTCTCAGAAATTAATGTTTTATTTTTGGATAGGATTTTGTTAATTGATTTGATTGTTGGAAGTATTTTAATTGTGCTGTTTAATTTTGAATTCATTCAGTTGTACATTTTGCGTGTACCAGTATTGTGTATAGTTCATTGTAATATTCTAGTTTTTATTTTCTTTGAGATTCATGCGCTGCTTTGGCACGCAATTGTAAATTGTTATATGTATGCGTTGTTTGGGCCCCTAAAAGCTAGTTTCTTGAAAGATTGCGGAGTAAGTACAGTTATATTTATTTTCTTTGCTGCCATTTTTGGTATATTCATTTTTTTTAAGATGTAGTTCGTTTTATTTGATATTTAAATCGTCCTTCTAGAACTCATTTAATAATTGCTGTTGGTTTTTATTGTGTACACAAGTGGGATGTAAGATCAGTTATTATATATTGTTCTAGAAGATACTGTTTTTTTAATTTAAAGAGTTTTATTTTTCCGTTCGTTAGTTTTCAAATTAGTTTTTTTTAGTTAATCACCTCGGTTTAGGTGAAAAGAAGCTTTGTGCTTGTGATTAAATTTCAATTTTTAATACACTTGTTTTGTCCACGTTGAAATTCATTTAGTTTATTTTGTGTGTTTAAATTTTGAAACCACGTGGATTTTTTGTGAAATAGGATTTTCTTCTAGAACAAATTTACCTCTTTTGTTTGTTAAAGGATTTGTATCGTCCTTTTTAATTGTAGAGTCTAATGCAGTTTTTGTTTTTGGCCAGAATCTTAAATTCATGGTTTTATTTCTGCATCATTGTAATTAAATGTTTTTTTTTCTTTTTTTTTTATAAAATAAATTTAATGATTGTTAACGTCATTCAAAATTTCTGTTCTTTTATTTTTGAATCAACCATTTCAATCTTTGGGAATTTTAAAGAGTCATTTTTTCAAACGCCCACATTTTACTTTTCATGATAGGTTTTATTGTGAGGGTAACCCTGAAGTTAAGAGTTCTTTCGCGCTCTTTTAAATTTTTATCCGCTGAGCTAGTAAATTTAAATTTTCATTTTTTTTTTTTACTTTTCATTTTGCATTTATGCTGGTACCATCAGTAACGCAGCAGTATAGATAGTATGAAATATGAAATATCCATCTAATAAATGATGCAATATTGTTCCACTTTAAGATAAATCCTATATTTTCCTTTATATTCTATTTAATATACGTATTATGTATAAAAACATTGCAATAGTACTACATACTACAGCGTTCCCAGGGCATACGAGTGAGCTACGTAGAAACAATTAATAAATTATTTTTATTATTTCTCATATTTAATATTCACCATATCACCATATATTCCCCAAAAATTAAACATGTTTTTTTCTCATTATCCCTGATTTTTTTTCCTTTGCTGTACGCATTGGGTACCTACACTATCTGCTCTGTACGATTGTATCCAATCTGCAAATCTACTCGACACACTGGAAATATGTTGGAAATAATAGATATGCCATACATTTCAAATCAGTTCAAGTATACTATGTGCCCCTTACTCCACCATTGCCGTTCTACCCTATCCCCTCTTATTTCGTCAAATATTTCTCCTGTCCACTCCCATTTATAAGCATTAAATTTTTTGTTTAGGAACGTTAGAAATGGTCACATCTATTTTTATAAAATTATGAATTTTACCATTATTGACAGTGATGTAATTTTTTATAATCTTGCCCACCCTTAACATTGTGGCCAGTGGGGCTAAGTTTCAGAGCAACTCTGCGCGGTTTCAACAATTCAAGAATGTATTCTGACCGTAGTCGCGGACTCCACCAAAGTCATTAAAATTAGACGAAGAATTTCATTCATAAAAGCAGGCAATGTCACTACTGATGATTCTCTACAATGTGTCGCGGAGTTCCCTTGTTAGTAAAAGAAAAGAGAAGAAGAAAAGTTTTTTTTTTTGTTAAACAAAAAATCTATTTGGGCAGCTAATGTTCAATCCGTACACTATGAATATAATAAATCCACCTTGCGAATTTAAGCAATCATTGTTGTCAACTTCATATGCGATTGAGATTAAAATTAATCAAACATTTTACCTGATAATATGGGCATAATGGCAGATTCTCTAAAATACGTTTTCCTGAACCGATGACTGTAATACTGGACCAACCTATGCTGAAGATTCAGCGGTAGTTGCCTGTGCCTCATATACTG